>NW_012193155.1:471639-483071 GCF_000504015.1 Erythranthe guttata
ATGAATGCGCATCAAGAATTGTGCACAAAAACACTCGCTAGAAGAGTTACGCACATAACTAAAAGTACAAAAGCATGCACAAAAGTACTCACGCAAAAGTGGATTCCCAAAAAGGATCATGAAAACAGAAACTACAATCCTAGGACATTAATACAAATCAACAAACATGCATAAGCACACTCGCTCAAATGGACATGCACAAACGTACATGTAAAAAAACATGCGCAAAAGTGCATTCGCAACAACGTTCTTAAAAAGACGAACTACAATATTCGGACTTTAATACGCATCAACAAACAACAGCAAAAACACTAGATAAAAAAGATACAGTGGAGTGTAGAAATAAAACTCTACGTTTACGTTAAGGTGGATTTTTTTCGGATTAATTTATATTTCTATATTAATTGGTGGATTTGGTATCTTATAGGTACAAGTCGAAAATTAGGTGTACATGAAGCAAAAATGATCAAAGAGTAAGAAAAGAGTTGCAATTAGGAAAACAAAATCAAATTAGAAGAGAGAATCCCTGAACATCTTTGGTAGTGTCCACGAAGTCGAGCATAACTTTCTCATCCATACTCCAAATCAACTGGTTCCGGCGGCATTGGAAAGCTATTTCAGCTGGCTACAATTGTTGTCTAATGGCAAAATCCAAATTCGGACTCGAACATGGTCAAAATTGGATTCCAAAAGCGATCATGAAAATATGTACTACCGTTCGAGGACATGAATGCGCATCAAGAATTGTGCACAAAAACACTCACGCAAAAGTGGATTCGCACAAAGGATCATGAAAACACAAACTACAATCCTAGGACATTAATACAAATCAACAAACAGGCATAAGCACACTCGCTCAAATGGACATGCACAAACGTACATGTAAAAAAACATGCGCAAAAGTGCATTCGCAACAACGTTCTTAAAAACACGAACTACAATACTCGGACTTTAATACGCATCAACAAACAACAGCAAAAACACTAGATAAAAAAGATACAGTGGAGTGTAGAAATAAATCTCTACGTTTACGTTAAGGTGGATTTTTTTCGGATTAATTTATATTTCTATATTAATTGGTGGATTTGGTATCTTATAGGTACAAGTCGAAAATTAGGTGTCCGGGAAGCAAAAATGATCAAAGAGTAAGAAAAGAGTTGCAATTAGGAAACCAAAATCAAATTAGAAGAGAGAATCCCCGAACATCTTTGGTAGTGTCCACGAAGTCGAGCATAACTTTCTCATCTGTACTCCAAATCAACTGGTTCCGGCGGCATTGGAAAGCTATTTCAGCTGGCTACAATTCTTGTCTAGTGGCAAAATCCAAATTCGGACTCGAACATGGTCAAAATTGGATTCCAAAAGCGATCATGAAAATACGTACTACCGTTCGAGGACATGAGAATGCGCATCAAGAATTGTGCACAAAAACACTCGCTAGAAGAGTTATGCTGATATGAACTACGCCAACATGTGACGAAACCCAACAACAATATATGGTTTTGGAACCCCAAGACCCCCCAAAGAAACAAGTTTGTCGAACCTTGACCCAATGATTAGTAAATCACGAACCAAGATTACAATGGATACGAAGACGCCACACCAAGAGTTCAAGATGGATTCAAGAATCTTGATGATAAGTCTGATTGTTTGAACGCCACAAGATAACTTGATAAGTTCAAAAGCTCTTTCAAGATAGAAAGAAGAATACTATTGCCTCACAAAATGATTTCTGAATTGATTGCTGAAACATACAACTTAGCCCCTTTATATAGGGTTCAATATTCTCTAATCTATGGAAATAAACTAACAACAAGGAATTATTAACTATCCAATCAAATTAGCCACAAATCAGCCAATCTAATTGACAATTATTGATTCTAAATTAAGGAAACATCTAAATCAGAATATTGATATTCTAAGGCTGAAATTGCACAAGTGAAAGACTCTCCAAAGCCTTGAGAACGTGATTACTTCAATTAGACCCTTCCACAACTGATATCTTTGTGATTGACTTCCCTTCAATCTGATTTGGGTCCATTTGAATTGTGAATGGGCTTGTACATGGATTTGAACTCATGTTGGGCCTCCAATTATTTGCCATCTCACTCTTCTTGAATCAGCCCATATAATGCTTCATTGAAACGCTTGGCTCTAAGCCTTGTGATTGGTCCGCTTGGCAAGCTTAGTGGCTCTTGGTGGAATTCGTCTCTTATGGTTCCATTTGCATCATTCTCCCCTTCTTGAGAAAGATTTGTCCTCAAATCTGCATCACCTACATCAAATGGAGATAAGTCAGAAACATTAAAGCTATTACTAACACCATACTCACCAGGTAGTTCAAGTTTGTAGGCATTGTCATTGATGCGTTCCACCACTTGAAATGGTCCATCACCCCTTGGAAGAAGTTTAGATCTTCTTTGTTGAGGAAACCGATCCTTTCTCATATGTAGCCACACCCAATCTCCTGGTTCGAAGACAACTTTCTTGTGTCCCTTATTAGCTTGCTTTGATACCAAATGATACGAACCACGCCAACACCGTGACGAGACCCGGTATCAATACTTCGGATTATAAATCCTGGACCGTCCAAAGAAGGATTCAATGGGGTGGAACCTCGACCCATTGCCTATAAAGAGGCAAGAACCTTGGTATGCGAAGACGCCACAATCAATTGCAGAAGATTGATTGATAAGTCAGAGGCGAACGCCACGGAGAACAACTCCGATAAGTTCATTTAAAAATAATGGTTCTTGAAGAACCGAAGAGACACACTCTTATTCAAAATGATTTCAATACATTGTTGTTTTACGAAATCTGCTTTTTTTTCGCCATCTAAGTTAACACGCTCATCCAAATGTAAAGGGGTTAAATCCAAAGGAGTCAAAGGATTAAAACCATAAACAATCTCAAATGGTGAAAACTTAGTTGCAGAATGAACACATCGATTATAAGCAAATTCAACATGCGGTAAACAATCTTCCCAAGTTTTCAAGTTTTTTTGTATAATTGCACGCAATAAAGTAGACAAAGTCCTATTCAGTACTTCCGTTTGACCATCAGTTTGTGGGTGACATGTAGTAGAGAACAACAATTTAGTTCCTAACTTACCCCACAAAGTCTTCCAAAAGTAACTTAAAAACCTTGCATCTCTATCAGAAACAATAGTCCTTGGCATGCCATGCAACCTAACAATCTCACAAAAAAAACAAAATTCGCTACATGTGATGCATCATCAGTTTTATGGCATGCAATAAAGTGAGCCATTTTAGAGAACCTATCAACAACCACAAAAACTGAATCTCTCCCCCTCTTTGTCCTAGGTAAACCCAAAACAAAATCCATAGAGATATCAACCCAAGGTGCATTTGGAATAGGCAAGGGAGTGTACAAACCATGTGGTTGAAGCCTAGATTTGGCTTGCTTGCAACTAATGCATCTTGCACAAATTTTCTCTACATCATGTTTCATGCGTGGCCAAAAGAAATGCTCATGCAACACACCTAAAGTCTTAGCCACCCCAAAGTGCCCCATCAAACCACCACTATGTGATTCCCGAACAAGTAATTCACGCAAAGATGAATGTGGCACACATAACTTGTTCTCCCGAAATAAAAAAACCATCATGAAAATAGAACTTCCCGTATGCCCCATTAGTGCAATTTTTAAAATAATCACCAAAATCAGAATCAGTTGCATACAAGTCCTTAATATACTCAAATCCAAGCAACTTAGTACTAAGTGTTGAAAGCAAAACATACCTCCGTGACAATGCATCAGCAACTATTTTCTCCTTACCTTGCTTGTATTTGATAACATAAGGAAAAGTTTCGATGAATTCCACCCACTTGGCATGACGCTTGCTCAATTTATATTGTCCCTTTAGATGCTTCAAGGATTCATGATCCCTATGAATGACAAACTCTTTTGCCCACAGGTAGTGCTGCCACGTCTCTAGAGTTCGAACCAATGCATACAATTCCTTGTCATATGTAGGATAGTTTAAAGCTGCCCCACTTAATTTTTCACTAAAGTATGCAATTGGTCTTCCTTCTTGCATTAGTACACCGCCAATACCTATACCTGATGCATCACACTCAATTTCAAACATTTTAGTGAAGTTAGGCAAAATAAGTAATGGTGCATTCGTCAATTTATCCTTGATGAGTTGAAATGCCCTTTCTTGCTCCTCTCCCCACTTGAATGGAACGTTCTTTTTGATAACTGCTGTAAGAGGTGCTGCTATGCTGCTGAAATCTCGAACAAAGCGCCTATAAAATCCAGCTAAGCCATGAAAGCTCCTTACTTAAGTTACCGATGTAGGCGTTGGCCAATGTCGAATCGCCATCACCTTTTCCTCATCAACCTCTATACCTTTAGCACTAACAACATAACCAAGAAACACAAGTTTGTCCGTACAGAAAGTACATTTCTTAAGATTAGCAAACAACCTTTCTTTCCTTAAAACCTTTAAAACAAGTGCTAGGTGTTCAACGTGATCATCAAGGTTTTTGCTGTAAATTAGAATATCATCAAAATACACAACTACAAATTAACCAAGGAATGCACGTAAAACATGGTTCATGAGCCTCATAAAAGTGCTAGGTGCATTAGTAAGCCCAAAAGGCATAACCAACCATTCGTACAAGCCATATTTTGTTTTAAATGCAGTTTTCCACTCATCACCTTCTTTCATTCTAATTTGATGATAACCACTCTTAAGATCAATTTTAGAGAACACGCAAGACCCATGCAATTCATCTAACATATCATCTAGTCTAGGAATAGGATGACGATACTTTACCGTGATATTGTTGATGGCTCGACAATCAACACACATCCTCCATGTCCCATCCTTCTTAGGTACTAGAAACACCGGAACTGCACAAGGGCTCATACTCTCCCTAATATGTCATTTCTCCACTAGCTCATCAACCTGCCGTTGAAGTTCCTTTGTCTCCTCGGGACTACATCGATAGGCTGGTTGGTTTGGAATTGTTGCACCTGGTACGAAGTCAACTTGGTTCTCAATTCCTCGAATTGGTGGTAAGCCTGGCGGTATCTCCTCGGGAAAGACATGCAAAAGTGAAACAACATTGCTCGGCAATGATCCGACAAGTTCGTTAGTACTCAAAAGGGCCTCCTTGTACATAAGTACTATAAGGGGCTGTTGTGATAATAAAGCTCTCTTGATCTCACTTTTTTTTGCAATGAAGTTGTATTTTTCCCCTCGCTCGCTCTCATTTTTTTTATCACTCTCTTTTGTTTTTACACTTCTCTCCTCTCTTCTCTCCTTTTCTTTTCTCTCAATCTCACCATCTCTCTGTTTGTCTTTACACTTCTCACTCTTTTTTTGTATCTTGAGTTGATCTTCAAGAACTTGCTTGGGACTTAACGGTACAAGTGTCATGGGTTGATTTTTAATGATAAAAGAGTACTTATTGGTGCACCCGTAATGTGTTGCTCGACGGTCGTACTGCCATGGTCTCCCCAATAGGACATGGCATGCTTGCATAGGCACCACATCGCACAACACTTCATCCTCATACTCGCCAATGGAGAATGCCACTAACACTTGCTTTGTCACCTTGATTTCTCCACTATTGTTTAGCCACTGAAGTCGGTATGGTCGAGCATGCCTCAAGGTAGGCAAACCCAATTTCTCAACTAATTTAGTACTTGCAACATTAGTGCAGCTCCCACCATCAATAATAACGCTGCAAACCTTACCATTTACAAAACAACGAGTATGAAATAAGTTTTCTCGTTGATTGTTCTCTTTTTCTTTACCTTGTGCACTAAGAGCTCGCCTTGCCACTCATAACTCACCCTCTGCAGCATATTACCCTTCGTATGTATCTCCAAAAGATGGCAGCTTATCTACCTCGTCTTCCTTTTCATCCTCCGATTCGATCTCCCCTTGGGCATTTATCACCATAACCTTTTTGTTAGGACACTCACTAGCTATGTGTCCCCTGCCATGGCACTTGAAACATTTCATATCTCGATTCTTAGAAGTGAAGGGTTCAGTGTTACCTTGTTTGAATGTTGTCGCTGGATTGGCATCCTTAGAAGGTTCGAATTTAGGTTTGGTTGATGGCCATTCATCCCGTTTAGGTGCTGCCTTCCACGAATTTGAAGTGATTGCACCTGTTCCCTTCCTAGCCAAATTCCTCAGCTTCAGTTGTTGTTCGACTTTGATAGCTTGGTGCACCATATCCGTCAATTCCACATAGTGTTGCATCTCCACAACATCTGCTATTTCACGATTTAAGCCATGTAAGAATCTAGCCATGGTAGCTTCCCTATCTTCTTGTACACTTGCTCGGATCATAGCAACTTCCATCTCTTTGTGGTACTCATCGACGCTCCTCGATCCTTGAGTTAGGCGTTGTAACTTGTTGAACAACTCTCTATGGTAGTAGTTTGGAATGAAATGTTTCCTCATGATGGCCTTCATCTCATCCCATGTTTCAACAGGTTGCTCGTAATTTCTCCTCATTTCCTTCAACAATTGATCCCACCAAATAATAGCATAATCAGTGAATTCAATTGCAGCAAGCTTTACCTTTTTGTTTTCGGAGTAGTTATGACATTCGAAGACCATTTCTATCTTCTTCTCCCATTCTACATAAGCCTCCGGGTCATTTCTGCCTTGAAATGGCGGAATCGTCACCTTGATACTTCCCAAATCGTCATCTTGCCTAGGCCTTCTTCCATTGTTAGCACCTCTATACCCACTTTCAAACCTTCCTCCGTTCATTGGACGTTCATCGAGTTCCTCTAATTCTTCTTCATCTTCAGCATCACCGCATTGTGCCCTTGGTTGCACTCGCCTAGGCGGGTGCTGCCTCTTTGTTGTCTCCTCCTCCAATTTGTCTATCCTTTCATGAATTTGCTCCAACTCCATTCTCATTACCCGCCTCATCTCGCTCACCAATGCTTGCATTTGGAACTTTGAAATGCCTGGTTGTTGCCCCTCTTCAGTTGAATTATCTCCTCCGTTTTGTGACATGTTACGAGATCTGCAAGATAATATTAAAAACCTCACAAACACTCCCTCACGTGTTTCCCTCAATATGATGTCACTCACACTCGTGTTTAACACTCAATCGGCTTTTACCTCTTATATTCTCACCACTCTGCCTTTTTCCGCTCGTTGTATCTTCTTTTCACTCTTAATTGAACTCAAGAACAATCGAGAATCAAATAGCAATTCAAAGTGAGAATCAATCAAACAAATCACAAGAATCAAGAATTAAAGCCCTAAGAGATGCAACTAATCTCTATAGAGATAAATGCTAAAGAATATGAAAATCTAGGAGCACAAGAATCAAGATACCATATTGAAGATTACGCAGATATTTTCTTTCCTGTCTTTTTCTTTTTTTTTTCTTTTTTTTTTGTTCTTCTTTCTTTCTTTCTTTTTTCGTTTTTTTTTTCTTTTTTTTTTTTTTTTTTTGCTTACTTTGAGCACAAAAAATACGAAATTACAAGATAAATTGAAACTTGCCTTTGAAACCAAGGCTCTGAATACCAACATGTGATGAAACCCAATAACAATATATGGTTTTGGAACCCCAAGACCCCCCAAAGAAACAAGTTTGTCGAACCTTGACCCAATGATTAGTAAATCACGAACCAAGATTACAATGGATACGAAGACGCCACACCAAGAGTTCAAGATGGATTCAAGAATCTTGATGATAAGTCTGATTGTTTCAACGCCACAAGATAACTTGATAAGTTCAAAAGCTCTTTCAAGATAGAAAGAAGAATACTATTGCCTCACAAAATGATTTCTGAATTGATTGCTGAAACATACAACTTAGCCCCCTTTATATAGGGTTCAATATTCTCTAATCTATGGAAATAAACTAAGAAAAAGGAATTATTATCTATCCAATCAAATTAGCCACAAATCAGCCAATCTAATTGAAAATTATTGATTCTAAATTAAGGAAACATCTAAATCAGAATATTGATATTCTAAGGCTGAAATTGCACAAGTGAAAGACTCTCCAAAGCCTTGAAAACGTGATTACTTCAATTAGACCCTTCCATAACTGTTATCTTTGTGATTGACTTCCCTTCAATCTGATTTGGGTCCATTTGAATTGTGAATGGCCTTGTACATGGATTTTAACTCATGTTGGGCCTCCAATTATTTGCCATCTCAACTTCTTCTTGAATCAGCCCATACAATGCTACCTTGAAACGCTTGGCTCTAAGCCTTGTGATTGGTCCGCTTGGCAAGCTTAGTGGCTCTTGGTGGACTTCGTCTCTTATGGTTCCATTTGCATCATACGCACATAAGTAAAAGTACAAAAGCATGCACAAAAGTACTCACGCAAAAGTGGATTCGCAAAAAGGATCATGAAAACACAAACTACAATCCTAGGACATTAATACAAATCGACAAACATGCATACGCACACTCGCTCAAATGGACATGCACAAACGTACATGTAAAAAAACATGCGCAAAAGTGCATTCGCAACAACGTTCTTAAAAACACGAAATACAATACTCGGACTTTAATACGCATCAACAAACAACAGCAAAAACACTAGATAAAAAATATACAGTGGAGTGTAGAAATAAAACTCTACGTTTACGTTAAGGTGGATTTTTTTCGGATTAATTTATATTTCTATATTAATTGGTGGATTTGGTATCTTATAGGTACAAGTCGAAAATTAGGTGTCCAAGAAGCAAAAATGATCAAAGAGTAAGAAAAGAGTTGCAATTAGGAAAATAAAATCAAATTAGAAGAGAGAAGCCCCGAACATCTTTGGTAGTGTCCAGGAAGTCGAGCATAACTTTCTCATCCGTACTCCAAATCAACTGGTTCCGGCGGCATTGGAAAGCTATTTCAGCTGGCTACAATTCCTCTCTAATGGCAAAATCCAAATTCGGACTCGAACATGGTCAAAATTGGATTCCAAAAGCGATCATGAAAATACGTACTACCGTTCGAGGACATGAATGCGCATCAAGAAACGTGCACAAAAAAACTCGCTAGTAGAGTTACGCACATAAGTAAAAGTACAAAAGCATGCACAAAAGTACTCACGCAAAAGTGGATTCGCAAAAAGGATCATGAAAACACAAACTACAATCCTAGGACATTAATACAAATCAACAAACATGCATAAGCACACTCGCTCAAATGTACATGCACAAACGTACATATAATAAAACATGCGCAAAAGTGCATTCGCAACAACATTCTTAAAAACACAAACTACAATACTCGGACTTTAATACGCATCAACAAACAACAGCAAAAACACTAGATAAAAAAGATACAGTGGAGTGTAGAAATAAAATTCTACGTTTACGTTTAGGTGGATTTTTTTCGGATTAATTTATATTTCTATTTTAATTGGTGGATTTGGTATCTTATAGGTACAAGTCGAAAATTAGGTGTCCAGGAAGCAAAAATGATCAAAGAGTAAGAAAAGAGTTGCAATTAGGAAAATAAAATCAAATTAGAAGAGAGAATCCCCGAACATCTTTGGTAGTGTCCACGAAGTCGAGCATAACTTTCTCATACGTACTCCAAATCAACTGGTTCCGGCGGCATTGGAAAGCTATTTCAGCTGGCTACAATTCCTGTCTAATGGCAAAATTCCAAATTCGGACTCGAACATGGTCAAAATTGGATTCCAAAAGCGATCATGAAAATACGTACTACCGTTCGAGGACATGAATGCGCATCAAGAATTGTGCACAAAAACACTCGCTAGAAGAGTTACGCACATAAGTAAAAGTACAAAAGCATGCACAAAAGTACTCACGCAACAGTGGATTCGCAAAAAGGATCATGAAAACACAAACTACAATCCGAGGACATTAATACAAATCAACAAACATGCATAAGCACACTCGCTCAAATGGACATGTACAAACGTACATGTAAAAAAACATGCGCAAAAGTGCATTCGCAACAACGTTCTTAAAAACACGAACTACAATACTCGGAATTTAATACGCATCAACAAACAACAGCAAAAACACTAGATATAAAAGATACAGCAGAGTGTAGAAATAAAACTCTACGTTTACGTTTAGGTGGATTTTTTTCGGATTAATTTATATTTCTATATTAATTGGTGGATTTGGTATCTTATAGGTACAAGTCGAAAATTAGGTGTCCAGGAAGCAAAAATGATCAAAGAATAAGAAAAGAGTTGCAATTAGGAAAATAAAATCAAATTAGAAGAGAGAATCCTCGAACATCTCTGGTAGTCTCCACGAAGTCGAGCATAACTTTCTCATACGTACTCCAAATCAACTGGTTCCGGCGGCATTGGAAAGCTATTTCAGCTGGCTATAATTCCTGTCTAATGGCAAAATTCCAAATTCGGACTCGAACATGGTCAAAATTGGATTCCAAAAGCGATCATGAAAATACGTACTACCGTTCGAGGACATGAATGCGCATCAAGAATTGTGCACAAAAACACTCGCTAGAAGAGTTACGCACATAAGTAAAAGTACAAAAGCATGCACAAAAGTACTCACGCAAAAGTGGATTCGCAAAAAGGATCATGAAAACACAAACTACAATCCTAGGACATTAATACAAATCAACAAACATGCATAAGCACACTCGCTCAAATGTACATGCACAAACGTACATATAATAAAACATGCGCAAAAGTGCATTCGCAACAACATTCTTAAAAACACAAACTACAATACTCGGACTTTAATACGCATCAACAAACAACAGCAAAAACACTAGATTAAAAAGATACAGTGGAGTGTAGAAATAAAACTCTACGTTTACGTTTAGGTGGATTTTTTTCGGATTAATTTATATTTCTATTTTAATTGGTGGATTTGGTATCTTATAGGTACAAGTCGAAAATTAGGTGTCCAGGAAGCAAAAATGATCAAAGAGTAAGAAAAGAGTTGCAATTAGGAAAATAAAATCAAATTAGAAGAGAGAATCCCCGAACATCTTTGCTAGTGTCCACGAAGTCGAGCATAACTTTCTCATACGTACTCCAAATCAACTGGTTCCGGCGGCATTGGAAAGCTATTTCAGCTGGCTACAATTCCTGTCTAATGGCAAAATTCCAAATTCGGACTCGAACATGGTTAAAATTGGATTCCAAAAGTGATCATGAAAATACGTACTACCGTTCGAGGACATGAATGCGCATCAAGAATTGTGCACAAAAACACTCGCTAGAAGAGTTACGCACATAAGTAAAAGTACAAAAGCATGCACAAAAGTACTCACGCAAAAGTGGATTCGCAAAAAGGATCATGAAAACACAAACTACAATCCTAGGACATTAATACAAATAAACAAACATGCATAAGCACACTCGCTCAAATGGACATGCACAAACGTACATGTAAAAAATCATGCGCAAAATTGCATTCGCAACAACGTTCTTAAAAACACCAACCAC
>NW_012193155.1:534691-556025 GCF_000504015.1 Erythranthe guttata
GTACAAGTCGTAAATTAGGTGTCCTGGAGGCAAAAATGATCAAAGAGTAAGAAAAGAGTTGCAATTAGGAAAATAAAATCAAATTAGAAGAGAGAATCCCCGAACATCTTTGGTAGTGTCCACGAAGTCGAGCATAACTTTCTCATACGTACTCCAAATCAACTGGTTCCGGCGGCATTGGAAAGCTATTTCAACAGGCTACAATTCCTGTCTAATGGCAAAATTCCAAATTCGGACTCGAACATGGTCAAATTTGGATTCCAAAAGCGATCATGAAAATACGTACTACCGTTCGAGGACATGAATGCGCGTCAAGAAACGTGCACAAAAACACTCGCTAGAAGAGTTACGCACATAAGTAAAAGTACAAAAGCATGCACAAAAGTACTCACGCATAAGTGGATTAGCAAAAAGGATCATGAAAACACAAACTACAATCCTAGGACATTAATACAAATCAACAAACATGCATAAGCACACTCGCTCAAATGGATATGCAAAAACGTACATGTAAAAAAACATGCGCAAAAGTGCATTCGCAACAACGTTCTTAAAAACACGAACCACAATACTCGGACCTTAATACGCATCAACAAACAACAGCAAAAACACTAGATAAAACAGAATACTGTGGAGTGTAGAAATAAAACTCTACGTTTACGTTTAGGTGGATTTTTTTCGGATTAATTTATATTTCTATATTAATTGGTGGATTTGGTATCTTATAGGTACAAGTCCAAAATTAGGTGTCCACGAAGCAAATATGATCAAAGAGTAAGAAAAGAGTTGCAATTAGGAAAATAAAATCAAATTAGAAGAGAGAATCCCCGAACATCTTTGGTAGTGTCCACGAAGTCGAGCATAACTTTCTCATACGTACTCCAACTCAACTGGTTCCGGCGGCATTGGAAAGCTATTTCAGCTGGCTACAATTCCTGTCTAATGGCAAAATTCCAAATTCGGACTCGAACATGGTCAAAATTGGATTCCAAAAGCGTTCATGAAAATACGTACTACCGTTCGAGGACATGAATGCGCGTCAAGAAACGTGCGCTAGAAGAGTTACGCACATAAGTAAAAGTACAAAAGCGTGCACAAAAGTACTCACGCAAAAGTGGATTCGCAAAAAGGATCATGAAAACACACACTACAATCCTAGGACATTAATACAAATCAACAAACATGCATAAGCACACTCGCTCAAATGGACATGCACAAACGTACATGTAAAAAAAACATGCGCAAAAGGGCATTCGCAACAACGTTCTTAAAAACACGAACCACAATACTCGGACTTTAATACGCATCAACAAACAACAGCAAAAACACTAGATAAAACAGATACAGTGGAGTGTATAAATAAAACTCTACGTTAACGTTTAGGTGGATTTTTTTTCGGTTTAATTTATATTTCTACATTAATTGGTGGATTTGGTATGTTATAGGTACAAGACGAAAATTAGGTGTCCAGGAAGCAAAAATGATCAAAGAGTAAGAAAAGAGTTGCAATTAGGAAAATAAAATCAAATTAGAAGAGAGAATCCCCGAACATCTATGGTAGTGTCCACGAAGTCGAGCATAACTTTCTCATACGTACTCCAAATCAACTGGTTACGGCGGCGTTGGAAAGCTATTTCAGCTGGCTACAATTCCTGTCTAATGGCAAAATTCCAAATTCGGACTCGAACATGGTCAAAATTGGATTCCAAAAGCGATCATGAAAATACGTACTACCGTTCGAGGACATGAATGCGCGTCAAGAAATGTGCACAAAAACACTCGCTAGAAGAGTTACGCACATAAGTAAAAGTACAAAAGCATGCACAAAAGTACTCACGCAAAAGTGGATTCGCAAAAAGGATCACGAAAACACAAACTATAATCCTAGGACATTAACACAAATCAACAAACATGCATAAGCACACTCGCTCAAATGGACATGCACAATCGTACATGTAAAAAAACATGCGCAAAAGTGCATTCGCAAGTTCTTAAAACCACGAACTACAATACTCGGACTTTAATACGCATCAACAAACAACAGCAAAAACACAAGATAAAAACGATACAGTGGAGTGTAGAATTAAAACACTACTTTTACGTTTAGGTGGATTTTTTTCGGTTTAATTTATATTTCTACATTAATTGGTGGATTTGATATCTTATAGGTACAAGTCGAAAATTAGGTGTCTAGGAAGCAAAAATGATCAAAGAGTAAGAAAAGAGTTGCAATTAGGAAAATAAAATCAAATTAGAAGAGAGAATCCCCGAACATCTTTGGTAGTGTCCACGAAGTCGAGCATAACTTTCTCATACGTACTCCAAATCAACTGGTTCCGGCGGCATTGGAAAGATATTTTAGCTGGCTACCATTCCTGTCTAATGGGAAAATTCCAAATTCGGACTCGAACATGGTTAAAATTGGATTCCAAAAGTGATCATGAAAATACGTACTACCGTTCGAGGACATGAATGCGCATCAAGAATTGTGTACAAAAACACTCGCTAGAAGAGTTACGCACATAAGTAAAAGTACAAAAGCATGCACAAAAGTACTCACGCAAAAGTGGATTCGCAAAAAGGATCATGAAAACACAAACTACAATCCTAGGACATTAATACAAATCAACAAACATGCATAAGCACACTCGCTCAAATGGACATGCACAAACGTACATGTAAAAAAACATGCGCAAAATTGCATACGCAACAACGTTCTTAAAAACACGAACTACAATACTCGGACTTTTATACGCATCAACAAACAACAGCAAAAACACTAGATAAAAAAGATACAGTGGAGTGTAGAAATAAAACTCTACGTTTACGTTTAGGTGGATTTTTTTCGGATTAATTTATATTTCTATATTACTTGGTGGATTTGGTATCTTATAGGTACAAGTCGTAAATTAGGTGTCCAGGAAGAAAAAAATGATCAAAGAGTAAGAAAGAGTTGCAATTAGGAAAATAAAATCAAATTAGAAGAGAGAATCCCCGAACATCTTTGGTAGTGTCCACGAAGTCGAGCATAACTTTCTCATACGTACTCGGAATGAAATGGTTCCGGCGGCATTGGAAAGCTATTTCAGCTGGCTACCATTCCTGTCTAATGGCAAAATTCCAAATTCGGACTCGAACATGGTCAAAATTGGATTCCAAAAGCGATCATGAAAATACGTACTACCGTTCGAGGACATGAATGCGCATCAAGAAACGTGCACAAAAAAACTCGCTAGAAGAGTTACGCACATAAGTAAAAGTACAAAAGCATGCACAAAAGTACTCACGCAAAAGTGGATTCGCAAAAAAGATCATCAAAACACAAACTACAATCCTAGGACATTAATACAAATTAACAAACATGCATAAGCACACTCGCTCAAATGGACATGCACAAACGTACATGTAAAAAAACATGCGCAAAAGTGCATTCGCAACAACGTTCTTAAAAACACGAACTACAATACTCGGACTTTTATACGCATCAACAAACAACAGCAAAAACACTAGATAAAAAAGATACAGTGGAGTGTAGAAATAAAACTCTACGTTTACGTTTAGGTGGATTTTTTTCGGATTAATTTATATTTTTGTATTACTTGGTGGATTTGGTATCTTATAGGTATAAGTCGTAAATTAGGTGTCCAGGAAGAAAAAAATGATCAAAGAGTAAGAAAAGAGTTGCAGTTAGGAAAATAAAATCAAATTAGAAGAGAGAATCCCCGAACATCTTTGGTAGTGTCCACGAAGTCGAGCATAACTTTCTCATACGTACTCCCAATGAAATGGTTCGGGCGGCATTGGAAAGCTATTTCAGCTGGCTACAATTCCTGTCTAATGGCAAAATTCCAAATTCGGACTCGAACATGGTCAAAATTGGATTCCAAAAGCTGTTGGGGATCGTGCATGTATACGCAGCGGAATTTAAAAATTTTATATCGAACTAGTTTCGATTACATGCATAAACTAATCACATAGTCAACGTACCTTAACGCTTCTGCCATACATATGGTAATTATCGATTTAATTGAAAAATACATAAAACCGAAAATCACGAAACATGCTTATTCATCATTTAATAAAATCGAAACACGTAATCACATATTACTCATGCTCGTAAATTAATAATTATACAAACATGTTCGAATCGAATTACGAAAGTTCCGATTTAATTACCTCTTGTAGCGTGAGATTTCGACGAATCGAAATCCTAGAACGAGTCACGTACAAGCTGCTAATTACCAATCCACGGGGCTGCAATTCACGGCTGGAACAAGCTGATCCAGCAAGCAACGAGCGGCGACGAACGGCAGCAGCAGCGGCGGCGCGTGGCAGCGGCAGCGACGGCGCGTGAGCGGCGGTGCGGCGCGTGCGGCGGTGCGTGGATTCGTCGGGGCAGCAGCTCCTCTCCAATTAGGTTTCACCTCGTATATTTTGACCCACTCGAACTACAGCACTAGATGTAAACGAGTTAGATAAACAACAAGAATAAACGAAGGAAAAAGAGGAGAAAACCGGCGGTGTTTCCGGCGGTGGTCGGCGGTGGCGCGGCGGAGATGCAACGGCCGAGAGGGGTTGAGCGGCTAGGGTTTTGTGCTGAAAATCTGATCTCAAACTCTTGTTTGAGGTCTATTTATACCTAGGGTTTTCAACCCTAGCTGGCTTAAGTCATTGGGCTTGACCCACTGATGCATTAAACCCATTCCCTCGTCGGCCTCGTTTCTAATAAACGATCGTCCACAAAATTATAACAAAATTATATTTGTGACGAGCTCAAAGTCCTCGTCGATACGAGTGCCTCTTCGAAATTTCCAATTTCCAAAATTGGAAACTTCCACTTCAGTGGACTTGCTAAATCGGGAAACTTCCCAATTTAGAAAGTTCACTTAATCCCGCATTTCTCTCTTTCTCTACGTTTATTCCGATTCGCAATCCACAATTACGAATCTTGGATTCAATCATATCGACATCCAATCGTTCAAAGATTAACACATTAATCTACGCTTGTTGTTATCAAGGATCTATATTACACGAGAAGTGTGACCCTCAATGGTTCAGGTGTATGCTAGCCGTGGGCTCACAACTCTTTGTGATTCGAACAACACATTGTTCTTATATGAACTCCTCCCAAGAGTCCCGATTAGAGTAAAACTCATTTTACCTAATCCCCGATCAAATCGGTGCCCAACGAATCAAGATTGGCGTCTAGCAACTACGCATCATGATTCCCTAGATACAAATGAAGTGCCTGCAAGAACCTTATGATATAGTTAGCGTACAGTACGATCCTTTCGTAGCACATGTCCCGATTGAACTAGAGGCATTGGTTCACCGAGACCTCTTATAAAGTTCAATAACCGTGCGAACGTTCTAGGTATTATAAATCCGTTCGTGTGCGACTTAGGGAAACACATTTCCCTAATCACCCCACTATCAACTCTGGCCAGAGATTCCATGGATTATAAACCATCAGAACACACAGGACATCCATGACTACTCAAGCGCTCGAATCCCCTACTACAATGCACAGACTTCACACTAGATTTCGGATTGCACGAACGTTGGCCCTTGGAGCGGTCCGCGGTGGGACTCAGGGACAGGTCACGATACAATCGGTCCTCTAGTGAAGTCACGGTGATGTCTGGGTCTTAAGGACTAATGGTGTACAACTATATCTTAGAAACCTATTACTCGATGAATGAGAACCACTTATAGATTTCTAGGGCGAGGGAGTTCAGTGAACTCATCCAGTATGAGCACCCACTCAAGTATGCCGATGTCACAACACCGAGGACTGATGAGACGCAGTACACATACACTAAGTGCTAGTCTCAAAAGGGAAAGGCCGGTATCCTCATTATTGGCGTAACCCATCGACTAGGAACAAGGTTTAACAGTTACATTACATTGCTGAGTTATCTCACGATTCTACTAGATCAACTCACAGTAATAGAGTAACTCATTAGGACTATATCTATGCTGCTTGCATGGGATAACAGATATAGAATGCCAAATAAGATATTTTATTATTACGAACGAAAAACGATTGTTTTATTACAAAGAAAAGAGAAAGACCACAGCCACAAGTTGGCTTGCCGGTCACCTACTCTAACAATCTCCCACTTGACCTAAAGCCAACTACTCATAAATCTAAGTCCCATCGACTCTCGATGTTTCTCGTGGACTGATCCTGACAATGGCTTGGTGAAGGGATCTGCAATATTGTCCTCCGAGGTGACTCTGTCCAGCTTGACTTCACCTCTCTCTATGATCTCTCGGATCACATGGTATTTTCTCAACACGTGCTTCGACTTCTGATGAGCTCTTGGTTCCTTAGCTTGCGCTACGGCTCCGTTGTTATCGCAGTACAGCCGTACTGGATCGCTAGCGTTCGGAAATACACCCAACTCTTGGATGAATTTCCTAATCCATGACCCTTCCTTTGAAGCATCTGATGCTGCAATATATTCAGCCTCGGTGGTGGAATCAGCCGTCGTGCCTTGTTTGGAACTCTTCCAACACACGGCACCCTCGTTGACTTTCGTTGACTTTGAATATATACCCCGAGTTTGACTTCGAGTCATCCACGTCCGATTGAAAACTAGAATCCGTGAAGCCTTCTAATTTCAACTCGGTATCCCCATAGACCAAAAACAAATCTCGAGTTCTTCGCAAGTACTTGAGAATGTCCTTCACAGCCTTCCAATGGGCTGGGCCGGGGTCGGACTGATATCTGCTTGTGACGCTCACAGCATATGCAATATCAGGTCGTGTACATAGCATGCCATACATTATGCTTCCTATAGCGGATGCATAAGGTGTCCTTTTCATCTCCTCGATTTCCATTTGCGTTTGTGGACGCATGGATTTCGAGAGACGAACCCCATGGGACATTGGCAAGAATCCCTTCTTGGATTCTTCCATGCTAAACCGTTTGAGAACGGTGTCTATGTACATGGATTGGGACAAGCCAAGCAATCTCCTCGATCTATCTCTATAGATCCGTATTCCCAATACGTAGGATGCTTCTCCCAAATCCTTCATCGAGAAACGTGTGGATAACCATACTTTAGTCGACTGCAACATCCCTACATCATTCCCAATGAGTAGTATGTCATCAACATAAAGTACAAGAAAAGTCACTGCACTCCCACTAACCTTCATGTAGACACAAGGTTCCTCCGGGTTTTTCACAAATTCAAACTCTTTGATAGTTGTGTCGAACCTTTTGTTCCAACTACGGGATGCTTGTTTCAATCCATAAATGGATCGCTGGAGTTTGCAAACCTTTTGCTCATCTCCAGAAGATATGAAGCCTTCCGGCTGCGCCATGTAAATTTCTTCCTCAATGTCCCCATTAAGGAAAGCGGTCTTCACATCCATTTGCCATATCTCGTAGTCATACCACGCAGAGATGGCCAGCAAAATCCTAATGGACTTAAGCATAGCAACTGGAGAGAAGGTTTCCTCATGGTCAACTCCTTGCTTTTGAGTATAACCCTTCGCTACCAATCTAGCCTTGTAGGTCGATACCTTTCCATCTACTCCAATTTTCTTCTTATAGATCCACTTGCAGCCTATGGGAACGATTCCCTCGGGTGGATCTACCAAGGTCCATACCTTGTTGGAGTACATAGAGTCCATTTCGGATTTCATGGCATTAAGCCAATGTCCCTTGTCTGTATCCGATACAGCTTCGTTGAAAGTTCTAGGATCACATCCTTGGTCAACTTCATCAACGAGGAATAACCTATCGGGCGCTCTCCGAACTCTTTCGGATCTACGCAACGACGGTTCAGGAGGTATATTAGTGGTTTGTTGAATTGGTTCATTATCAGATTGTTGTGCTTGAACTTCAGATTGTGGTTCTCGAACTTCTTCGAGATCAACTACACTGCCCTTTCTATCCGATAGAAATTCCTTCTCAAGGAACACGGCATTTCTCGAGACGAACACCTTAGCCTCGGAAACATAGTAGAATTCGTATCCCATGGAATCCTCGGGATACCCCACAAAATAGCATAGGTCGGATTTTCCATCCAACTTGTCTCCCACTAGCCGCTTCACGTAAGCGGGACAACCCCATATCCTAATATGTTTAAACGTGGGTTTCTTGGAGTGCCAAAGTTCATAAGGTGTGGAGTTAACTGCTTTGGTATTAACCCTATTCAGCAAATACACGGCAGTTAGGAGTGCATGACCCCACAGGTATGCCGGTAGCTCGGTGAACCCCATCATAGATCGAACCATGTCTAACAGTGTTCGATTCCGACGTTCGGAAACTCCATTAAGTTGAGGAATTCCAGGAGGAGTCCATTGAGACAGAATCCCATTCTCTTTAAGATAGTCTATAAACTCAGTACTTAAGTATTCGCCACCACGATCGGATCATAGTTTCTTAATACGTCTACCGAGTTGGTTTTCTACTTGGTGTCTAAAATCTTTGAACCTTTCAAAAGTTTCAGACTTATACTTCATTAAATACACGAAACCATACCTAGAATAATCATCGGTAAAGGTAACGAAGTAGTTAAAACCACCCCTAGCACTAACGCTTAGTGGACCACACACGTCTGAATGGATCAAATCCAAAAGACCCTCGGCCCATTCCATCTTCCCTTTGAAGGGAGTCTTGGTCATTTTTCCTTTAAGGCAGGATACACAAGTTTGAAGTGATTTAACGTCCTCCAAGGAGAACATTCCTTCACTAACAAACTTGTTCATCCTTCTCAAGGAAATGTGACCAAGTTGAGCGTGCCAAAGTTGTGCGGGGTTAAGACTTATATCTTTTCGTTTTGCTGATATAACGTTAATAGGTATTTCATTTGGATTTAGTTCATATAAGTTGTTTATAAGTTGTCCCTTACAAATTATATTTTGTTCCTTTTGTATAATGCAAATCGAATTTCCAAAAACAAAAGTAAAACCTTCATTATCCAAAACAGGAATAGAAATAAGGTTTCGAATAAGTGACGGAACAAATAAACAATTGTTCAAAACAATAGAAAAACTAGAATCCATAACAGAAAGATAAATTGTCCCAATGGCTTCAGCAGCAACCCTTGCTCCATTGCCCATTCTTAGGTAGGTCTCACCCACATTAAGCCTTCTACTTCTTGTCATGAGCTGCAAATCATTACAAAGATGTGAGCCACAACCGGTATCCAATACCCAAGAAGAAGATTTAATGGACAAATTAACTTCAACTAAATACGTACCCTTTTCAGAACGTTTCTGATCGAGGTAAGCCTTGCAGTTGCGTCTCCTCTACTTGGAGCACAAGTTTCAGATTGCGAAGCCAATCCAAATAGTTTGGACCGGTGAGTTTGTTTTGGTCGAGGATAGAGGAAAGGGGATGTTTGGACATTGTTGTTGAGAATATTTTAAGAAGACAATAATTAGAGTTTAGTTCGTAATAATCGTTACAATTAAAATTTTGGACTTTTATGTTTTAATTGTTCTCCCACTAATTTTATCGAATTCCACCACCCTCTAGCAGACAATCGAGAAAACTTATTTTTCTTTAATGGGCTTTAGGTCCAATAGCGCTAATGTAACCCATAGTTAATCTATCCCGATTACATAAGCCTAAAGGTAGAGTACTATCAATCACATCACTATGTGACCCTAAAGATCGATTTACCTCACACTTGATAATGACCTAAGTTAATCTAGCGAATATCAAAATCTTCGTGTGTCAAGTCTAGCCTACCAATATGAGATGTCATAGATCCAACTATATCAAACTAATGCAATCCCTAGCTAATCTAGCCGACCACATTAATCCAACATAATTTTATCTATGACCGTATCTCCATCTAATGTCAATTAAATTACAGCTTATCCCACAATAGCACTCCCCGCTAACACGGCTTACTGCACTATTATGAGAGGCTACACATAATTTAATTGTTGGTAGAAGGAAAGAAAAATTCAACAATTTGGTTTTTCTTTATAGCTTGATAATTATTCTTGATTAAGAATGAGGGATTTTGTTTTTAAATCTTATTAGCTCATCGGAAGTATTAGGTTATGATCGTTTGTGATTCCTACAACTATGTTCTCTAGGTATGTGGAAACGCATATTGATCCTAAGAGAGACATACGATCATCATCGTACTTAATCACAATTATTCATCTCATGAATTAATTAATTAAAACGATTAATTGCAAATATAATTAACGGACTCCCTTCATTCATAAATCAATCAAATAAGAATGAAGTCCATTAATTATTTGCCATCTAATTTGTGTTCCATTAATTAAACTAATTTAACGATTAAATTAAATAATTAATCCAACACTATTCCTTGAATTCAAATTAAATTAATGGATCAATTATCTAATTGGGTTTAATTGATAAATAATTTCAAAAATTAAAAATCAATTAATTTTAATATTAATTCTCAGAAAATCAAATAAATTTTTTTTTTTTTTTTTTTTTTTTTGTTTGTGCTGACCGGACCGGTTCGACCGGGCCGGTTCGGTCAGCTGAAAAACAGCAGCAAAAATCGAATTTTTCAAAATTAAAAATTTTAATATTTTCTGAAATATTCAAAATATTTAATTAATATTAAAACACCCAATTAGATAACACCAATAATTCAACAATTCAACAAATCGAAGCATGCTTTCGAAAACGATAAACACGTTGACAAATAAACGATTAACCCGTGGCTCTGATACCACTGTTGGGGATCGTGCATGTATACGCAGCGGAATTTAAAAATTTTATATCGAACTAGTTTCGATTACATGCATAAACTAATCACATAGTCAACGTACCTTAACGCTTCCGCCATACATATGGTAATTATCGATTTAATTGAAAAATACATAAAACCGAAAATCACGAAACATGCTTATTCATCATTTAATAAAATCGAAACACGTAATCACATATTACTCATGCTCGTAAATTAATAATTATACAAACATGTTCGAATCGAATTACGAAAGTTCCGATTTAATTACCTCTTGTAGCGTGAGATTTCGACGAATCGAAATCCTAGAACGAGTCACGTACAAGCTGCTAATTACCAATCCACGGGGCTGCAATTCACGGCTGGAACAAGCTGATCCAGCAAGCAACGAGCGGCGACGAACGGCAGCAGCAGCGGCGGCGCGTGGCAGCGGCAGCGACGGCGCGTGAGCGGCGGTGCGGCGCGTGCGGCGGTGCGTGGATTCGTCGGGGCAGCAGCTCCTCTCCAATTAGGTTTCACCTCGTATATTTTGACCCACTCGAACTACAGCACTAGATGTAAACGAGTTAGATAAACAACAAGAATAAACGAAGGAAAAAGAGGAGAAAACCGGCGGTGTTTCCGGCGGTAATCGGCGGTGGCGCGGCGGAGATGCAACGGCCGAGAGGGGTTGAGCGGCTAGGGTTTTGTGCTGAAAATCTGATCTCAAACTCTTGTTTGAGGTCTATTTATACCTAGGGTTTTCAACCCTAGCGGGCTTAAGTCATTGGGCTTGACCCACTGATGCATTAAACCCATTCCCTCGTCGGCCTCGTTTCTAATAAACGATCGTCCACAAAATTATAACAAAATTATATTTGTGACGAGCTCAAAGTCCTCGTCGATACGAGTGCCTCTTCGAAATTTCCAATTTCCAAAATTGGAAACTTCCACTTCAGTGGACTTGCTAAATCGGGAAACTTCCCAATTTAGAAAGTTCACTTAATCCCGCATTTCTCTCTTTCTCTACGTTTATTCCGATTCGCAATCCACAATTACGAATCTTGGATTCAATCATATCGACATCCAATCGTTCAAAGATTAACACATTAATCTACGCTTGTTGTTATCAAGGATCTATATTACACGAGAAGTGTGACCCTCAATGGTTCAGGTGTATGCTAGCCGTGGGCTCACAACTCTTTGTGATTCGAACAACACATTGTTCTTATATGAACTCCTCCCAAGAGTCCCGATTAGAGTAAAACTCATTTTACCTAATCCCCGATCAAATCGGTGCCCAACGAATCAAGATTGGCGTCTAGCAACTACGCATCATGATTCCCTAGATACAAATGAAGTGCCTGCAAGAACCTTATGATATAGTTAGCGTACAGTACGATCCTTTCGTAGCACATGTCCCGATTGAACTAGAGGCATTGGTTCACCGAGACCTCTTATAAAGTTCAATAACCGTGCGAACGTTCTAGGTATTATAAATCCGTTCGTGTGCGACTTAGGGAAACACATTTCCCTAATCACCCCACTATCAACTCTGGCCAGAGATTCCATGGATTATAAACCATCAGAACACACAGGACATCCATGACTACTCAAGCGCTCGAATCCCCTACTACAATGCACAGACTTCACACTAGATTTCGGATTGCACGAACGTTGGCCCTTGGAGCGGTCCGCGGTGGGACTCAGGGACAGGTCACGATACAATCGGTCCTCTAGTGAAGTCACGGTGATGTCTGGGTCTTAAGGACTAATGGTGTACAACTATATCTTAGAAACCTATTACTCGATGAATGAGAACCACTTATAGATTTCTAGGGCGAGGGAGTTCAGTGAACTCATCCAGTATGAGCACCCACTCAAGTATGCCGATGTCACAACACCGAGGACTGATGAGACGCAGTACACATACACTAAGTGCTAGTCTCAAAAGGGAAAGGCCGGTATCCTCATTATTGGCGTAACCCATCGACTAGGAACAAGGTTTAACAGTTACATTACATTGCTGAGTTATCTCACGATTCTACTAGATCAACTCACAGTAATAGAGTAACTCATTAGGACTATATCTATGCTGCTTGCATGGGATAACAGATATAGAATGCCAAATAAGATATTTTATTATTACGAACGAAAAACGATTGTTTTATTACAAAGAAAAGAGAAAGACCACAGCCACAAGTTGGCTTGCCGGTCACCTACTCTAACAATCTCCCACTTGACCTAAAGCCAACTACTCATAAATCTAAGTCCCATCGACTCTCGATGTTTCTCGTGGACTGATCCTGACAATGGCTTGGTGAAGGGATCTGCAATATTGTCCTCCGAGGTGACTCTGTCCAGCTTGACTTCACCTCTCTCTATGATCTCTCGGATCACATGGTATTTTCTCAACACGTGCTTCGACTTCTGATGAGCTCTTGGTTCCTTAGCTTGTGCTACGGCTCCGTTGTTATCGCAGTACAGCCGTACTGGATCGCTAGCGTTCGGAAATACACCCAACTCTTGGATGAATTTCCTAATCCATGACCCTTCCTTTGAAGCATCTGATGCTGCAATATATTCAGCCTCGGTGGTGGAATCAGCCGTCGTGCCTTGTTTGGAACTCTTCCAACACACGGCACCCCCGTTGACCTTGAATATATACCCCGAGTTTGACTTCGAGTCATCCACGTCCGATTGAAAACTAGAATCCGTGAAGCCTTCTAATTTCAACTCGGTATCCCCATAGACCAAAAACAAATCTCGAGTTCTTCGCAAGTACTTGAGAATGTCCTTCACAGCCTTCCAATGGGCTGGGCCGGGGTCGGACTGATATCTGCTTGTGACGCTCACAGCATATGCAATATCAGGTCGTGTACATAGCATGCCATACATTATGCTTCCTATAGCGGATGCATAAGGTGTCCTTTTCATCTCCTCGATTTCCATTTGCGTTTGTGGACGCATGGATTTCGAGAGACGAACCCCATGGGACATTGGCAAGAATCCCTTCTTGGATTCTTCCATGCTAAACCGTTTGAGAACGGTGTCTATGTACATGGATTGGGACAAGCCAAGCAATCTCCTCGATCTATCTCTATAGATCCGTATTCCCAATACGTAGGATGCTTCTCCCAAATCCTTCATCGAGAAACGTGTGGATAACCATACTTTAGTCGACTGCAACATCCCTACATCATTCCCAATGAGTAGTATGTCATCAACATAAAGTACAAGAAAAGTCACTGCACTCCCACTAACCTTCATGTAGACACAAGGTTCCTCCGGGTTTTTCACAAATTCAAACTCTTTGATAGTTGTGTCGAACCTTTTGTTCCAACTACGGGATGCTTGTTTCAATCCATAAATGGATCGCTGGAGTTTGCAAACCTTTTGCTCATCTCCAGAAGATATGAAGCCTTCCGGCTGCGCCATGTAAATTTCTTCCTCAATGTCCCCATTAAGGAAAGCGGTCTTCACATCCATTTGCCATATCTCGTAGTCATACCACGCAGAGATGGCCAGCAAAATCCTAATGGACTTAAGCATAGCAACTGGAGAGAAGGTTTCCTCATGGTCAACTCCTTGCTTTTGAGTATAACCCTTCGCTACCAATCTAGCCTTGTAGGTCGATACCTTTCCATCTACTCCAATTTTCTTCTTATAGATCCACTTGCAGCCTATGGGAACGATTCCCTCGGGTGGATCTACCAAGGTCCATACCTTGTTGGAGTACATAGAGTCCATTTCGGATTTCATGGCATTAAGCCAATGTCCCTTGTCTGTATCCGATACAGCTTCGTTGAAAGTTCTAGGATCACATCCTTGGTCAACTTCATCAACGAGGAATAACCTATCGGGCGCTCTCCGAACTCTTTCGGATCTACGCAGCGACGGTTCAGGAGGTATATTAGTGGTTTGTTGAATTGGTTCATTATCAGATTGTTGTGCTTGAACTTCAGATTGTGGTTCTCGAACTTCTTCGAGATCAACTACACTGCCCTTTCTATCCGATAGAAATTCCTTCTCAAGGAACACGACATTTCTCGAGACGAACACCTTAGCCTCGGAAACATAGTAGAATTCGTATCCCATGGAATCCTCGGGATACCCCACAAAATAGCATAGGTCGGATTTTCCATCCAACTTGTCTCCCACTAGCCGCTTCACGTAAGCGGGACAACCCCATATCCTAATATGTTTAAACGTGGGTTTCTTGGAGTGCCAAAGTTCATAAGGTGTGGAGTTAACTGCTTTGGTATTAACCCTATTCAGCAAATACACGGCCGTTAGGAGTGCATGACCCCACAGGTATGCCGGTAGCTCGGTGAACCCCATCATAGATCGAACCATGTCTAACAGTGTTCGATTCCGACGTTCGGAAACTCCATTAAGTTGAGGAATTCCAGGAGGAGTCCATTGAGACAGAATCCCATTCTCTTTAAGATAGTCTATAAACTCAGTACTTAAGTATTCGCCACCACGATCGGATCATAGTTTCTTAATACGTCTACCGAGTTGGTTTTCTACTTGGTGTCTAAAATCTTTGAACCTTTCAAAAGTTTCAGACTTATACTTCATTAAATACACGAAACCATACCTAGAATAATCATCGGTAAAGGTAACGAAGTAGTTAAAACCACCCCTAGCACTAACGCTTAGTGGACCACACACGTCTGAATGGATCAAATCCAAAAGACCCTCGGCCCATTCCATCTTCCCTTTGAAGGGAGTCTTGGTCATTTTTCCTTTAAGGCAGGATACACAAGTTTGAAGTGATTTAACGTCCTCCAAGGAGAACATTCCTTCACTAACAAACTTGTTCATCCTTCTCAAGGAAATGTGACCAAGTTGAGCGTGCCAAAGTTGTGCGGGGTTAAGACTTATATCTTTTCGTTTTGCTGATATAACGTTAATAGGTATTTCATTTGGATTTAGTTCATATAAGTTGTTTATAAGTTGTCCCTTACAAATTATATTTTGTTCCTTTTGTATAATGCAAATCGAATTTCCAAAAACAAAAGTAAAACCTTCATTATCCAAAACAGGAATAGAAATAAGGTTTCGAATAAGTGACGGAACAAATAAACAATTGTTCAAAACAATAGAAAAACTAGAATCCATAACAGAAAGATAAATTGTCCCAATGGCTTCAGCAGCAACCCTTGCTCCATTGCCCATTCTTAGGTAGGTCTCACCCACATTAAGCCTTCTACTTCTTGTCATGAGCTGCAAATCATTACAAAGATGTGAGCCACAACCGGTATCCAATACCCAAGAAGAAGATTTAATGGACAAATTAACTTCAACTAAATACGTACCCTTTTCAGAACGTTTCTGATCGAGGTAAGCCTTGCAGTTGCGTCTCCTCTACTTGGAGCACAAGTTTCAGATTGCGAAGCCAATCCAAATAGTTTGGACCGGTGAGTTTGTTTTGGTCGAGGATAGAGGAAAGGGGATGTTTGGACATTGTTGTTGAGAATATTTTAAGAAGACAATAATTAGAGTTTAGTTCGTAATAATCGTTACAATTAAAATTTTGGACTTTTATGTTTTAATTGTTCTCCCACTAATTTTATCGAATTCCACCACCCTCTAGCAGACAATCGAGAAAACTTATTTTTCTTTAATGGGCTTTAGGTCCAATAGCGCTAATGTAACCCATAGTTAATCTATCCCGATTACATAAGCCTAAAGGTAGAGTACTATCAATCACATCACTATGTGACCCTAAAGATCGATTTACCTCACACTTGATAATGACCTAAGTTAATCTAGCGAATATCAAAATCTTCGTGTGTCAAGTCTAGCCTACCAATATGAGATGTCATAGATCCAACTATATCAAACTAATGCAATCCCTAGCTAATCTAGCCGACCACATTAATCCAACATAATTTTATCTATGACCGTATCTCCATCTAATGTCAATTAAATTACAGCTTATCCCACAATAGCACTCCCCGCTAACACGGCTTACTGCACTATTATGAGAGGCTACACATAATTTAATTGTTGGTAGAAGGAAAGAAAAATTCAACAATTTGGTTTTTCTTTATAGCTTGATAATTATTCTTGATTAAGAATGAGGGATTTTGTTTTTAAATCTTATTAGCTCATCGGAAGTATTAGGTTATGATCGTTTGTGATTCCTACAACTATGTTCTCTAGGTATGTGGAAACGCATATTGATCCTAAGAGAGACATACGATCATCATCGTACTTAATCACAATTATTCATCTCATGAATTAATTAATTAAAACGATTAATTGCAAATATAATTAACGGACTCCCTTCATTCATAAATCAATCAAATAAGAATGAAGTCCATTAATTATTTGCCATCTAATTTGTGTTCCATTAATTAAACTAATTTAACGATTAAATTAAATAATTAATCCAACACTATTCCTTGAATTCAAATTAAATTAATGGATCAATTATCTAATTGGGTTTAATTGATAAATAATTTCAAAAATTAAAAATCAATTAATTTTAATATTAATTCTCAGAAAATCAAATAAATTTTTTTTTTTTTTTTTTTTTTTGTTTGTGCTGACCGGACCGGTTCGACCGGGCCGGTTCGGTCAGCTGAAAAACAGCAGCAAAAATCGAATTTTTCAAAATTAAAAATTTTAATATTTTCTGAAATATTCAAAATATTTAATTAATATTAAAACACCCAATTAGATAACACCAATAATTCAACAATTCAACAAATCGAAGCATGCTTTCGAAAACGATAAACACGTTGACAAATAAACGATTAACCCGTGGCTCTGATACCACTGTTGGGGATCGTGCATGTATACGCAGCGGAATTTAAAAATTTTATATCGAACTAGTTTCGATTACATGCATAAACTAATCACATAGTCAACGTACCTTAACGCTTCCGCCATACATATGGTAATTATCGATTTAATTGAAAAATACATAAAACCGAAAATCACGAAACATGCTTATTCATCATTTAATAAAATCGAAACACGTAATCACATATTACTCATGCTCGTAAATTAATAATTATACAAACATGTTCGAATCGAATTACGAAAGTTCCGATTTAATTACCTCTTGTAGCGTGAGATTTCGACGAATCGAAATCCTAGAACGAGTCACGTACAAGCTGCTAATTACCAATCCACGGGGCTGCAATTCACGGCTGGAACAAGCTGATCCAGCAAGCAACGAGCGGCGACGAACGGCAGCAGCAGCGGCGGCGCGTGGCAGCGGCAGCGACGGCGCGTGAGCGGCGGTGCGGCGCGTGCGGCGGTGCGTGGATTCGTCGGGGCAGCAGCTCCTCTCCAATTAGGTTTCACCTCGTATATTTTGACCCACTCGAACTACAGCACTAGATGTAAACGAGTTAGATAAACAACAAGAATAAACGAAGGAAAAAGAGGAGAAAATCCCCGAACATCTTTGGTAGTGTCCACGAAGTCGAGCATAACTTTCTCATACGTACTCCTAATGAAATGGTTCCGGCGGCATTGGAAAGCTATTTCAGCTGGCTACAATTCCTGTCTAATGGCAAAATTCCAAATTCGGACTCGAACATGGTCAAAATTGGATTCCAAAAGCGATCATGAAAATACGTACTACCGTTCGAGGACATGAATGCGCATCAAGAATTGTGCACAAAAACACTCGCTAGAAGAGTTACGCACATAAGTAAAAGTACAAAAGCATGCACAAAAGTACTCACGCAAAAGTGGATTCGCAAAAACGATCATGAAAACCCAAACTACAATCCTAGGACATTAATACAAATCAACAAACATGCATAAGCACACTCGCTCAAATGGACATGCACAAACGTACATGTAAAAAAACATGCCCAAAAGTGCATTCGCAACAACGTTCTTAAAAACACGAACTACAATACTCGGACTTTAATACGCATCAACAAACAATAGCAAAAACACTAGATAAAAAAGATACAGTGGAGTGCAGAAATAAAACTCTACATTTACGTTTAGGTGGATTTTTTTTTCGGATTAATTTATATTTCTATATTAATTGGTGGATTTGGTGTCTTATAGGTACAAGTCCAAAATTAGGTGTCCAGGAAGTAAAAATGATCAAAGAGTAAGAAAACAGTTGCAATTAGGAAAATAAAATCAAATTAGAAGAGAGAATCCCCGAACATCTTTGGTAGTGTCCCTGAAGTCGAGCATAACTTTCTCATACGTACTCCAAATGAAATGGTTCCGGCGGCATTGGAAAGCTATTTCAGCTGGCTATAATTCCGGTCCAATGGCGAAATTCCAAATTCGGACTTGAACATGGTCAAAATTTGATTCCAAAACAGATCATGAAAATACGTACTACCGTTCGAGGACATGAATGCGCATCAAGAATTGTACACAAAAACACTCGCTAGAAGAGTTACGCACATAAGTAAAAGTACAAAAGCATGCACAAAAGTACTCACGCAAAAGGGGATTCGCAAAAACGATCATGAAAACCCAAACTATAATCCTAGGACATTAATACAAATAAACAAACATGCATAAGCACACTCGCTCAATTGGACATGCACAAACGTACATGTAATAACACATGCGCAAAAGTGCATCCGCAACAACGTTCTTAAAAACACGAACTACAATACTCGAACTTTAATACGCATCAACAAACAACAGCAAAATCACTAGATAAAAAAGATACAGTGGAGTGTAGAAATAAAACTCTACGTTTACGTTTACTTGGATTTTTTTAGGATTAATTTATATTTCTATATTAATTGGTGGATTTGGTACGTTAAAGGTACAAGTCGAAAATTAGGTGTCCAGGAAGCAAAAATGATCAAAGAGTAAGAAAAGAGTTGCAATTAGGAAAATAAAATCAAATTAGAAGAGAGAATCCCCGAACATCTTTGGTAATGTCCACGAAGTCGAGCATAACTTTCTCATACGTACTCCAAATGAAATGGTTCCGGCGGCATTGGAAAGCTATTTCAGCTGGCTACAATTTCTGTCTAATGGCAAAATTCCAAATTCGGACTCGAACATGCTCAAAATTAGATTCTAAAAGAGATCATGAAAATACGTACTACCGTTTGAGGACATGAATGCGCATCAAGAATTGTGCACAAAAACACTCGCTAGAAGAGTTACGCACATAAGTAAAAGTATAAAAGCATGCACAAAAGTACTCTCGCAAAAGTGGATTCGCAAAAAGGATCATGAAAACACAAACTACAATCCTAGGACATTAATACAAATCGACAAACATGCATAAGCGCACTCGCTCAAATAGACATGCACAAACCTACATGTAATAAAACATGCGCAAAAGTGCATCCGCAACAACGTTCTTAAAAACACGAACTACAATACTCGGACTTTTATACGCATCAACAAACAACAGCAAAAACACTAGATAAAAAAGATACAGTGGAGTGTAGAAATAAAACTCTACGTTTACGTTTACTTGGATTTTTTTCGGATTAATTTATATTTCTATATTACTTGGTGGATTTGGTATCTTATAGGTACAAGTCGTAAATTAGGTGTCCAGGAAGCAAAAATGATCAAAGAGTAAGAAAAGAGTTGCAATTAGGAAAATAAAATCAAATTAGAAGAGAGAATCCCCGAACATCTTTGGTAGTGTCCACGAAGTCAAGCATAACTTTCTCATACGTACTCCAAATCAATTGGCTCCGCCGGCATTGGAAAGCTATTTCAGCTGGCTACAATTCCTGTCTAATGGCAAAATTCCAAATTCGGACTCGAACATGGTCAAAATTGGATTCCAAAAGCGATCATGAAAATACGTACTACCGTTCGAGGACATGAATGCGCATCAAGAAACGTGCACAAAAACACTCGCTAGAAGAGTTACGCACATAAGTAAAAGTACAAAAGCATGCACCAAAGTACTCACGCAAAAGTGGATTCGCAAAAACGATCATGAAAACCCAAACTACAATCCTAGGACATTTATACAAATCAACTTGTTATGCATAAGCACACTCGCTCAAATGGACATGCACAAACGTACATGTAAAAAAACATGCGCAAAAGTGCATTCGCAACAACGTTCTTAAAAACACGAACTACAATACTCGGACTTTTATACGCATCAACAAACAACAGCAAAAACACTAGATAAAAAAGATACAGTGGAGTGTAGAAATAAAACTCTACGTTTACGTTTAGGTGGATTTTTTTCGGATTAATTTATATTTCTATATTAATTGGTGGATTTGGTATCTTATAGGTACAAGTCGAAAATTAGGTGTCTTGGAAGCAAAAATCATCAAAGAGTAAGAAAAGAGTTGCAATTAGGAAAATAAAATCAAATTAGAAGAGAGAATCCCGAACATCTTTGGTAGTGTCCACGAAGTCAAGCATAACTTCCTCATACGTACTCCAAATCAACTGGTTCCGGCGGCATTGGAAAGCTATTTCAGCTGGCTACAATTTCTGTCTAATGGCAAAATTCCAAATCTGAACTCGAACATGCTCAAAATTGGATTCCAAAAGCGATCATGAAAATACGTACTACCGTACGAGGACATGAATGCGCATCAAGAATTGTGCACAAAAACACTCGCTAGAAGAGTTACGCACATAAGTAAAAGTATAAAAGCATGCACAAAAGTACTCACGCAAAAGTGGATACGCAAAAAGAATCATGA
>NW_012193159.1:0-16704 GCF_000504015.1 Erythranthe guttata
GAAAACCCGAAACCCGAAACCCGAAAACCCGAAACCCCGAAACCCGAAACCCGAAACCCGAAACCCGAAACCCGAAACCCGAAACCCGAAACCCGAAACCCGAAACCCGAAACCCGAAACCCGAAACCCGAAACCCGAAACCCGAAACCCGAAACCCGAAAACCCGAAACCCGAAACCCGAAAACCCTAAACCCGAAAACCCGAAACCCGAAAACCCGAAAACCGAAACGGTTACATTTTATTCATGAAATGGCTTGGATTGGTATTAGTCTGGATGCGGCAAAATCATTCTATTAGATCGAATAAGTACATTCGATCTAATAAGTACCTTGTATCAGAATTGATAAATTCTATGGCTCGGATTTTTAGTATTCTTTTATTTATTATCTGTGTCTACTATTTAGGCAGAATACCGTCACCCATTTTGACTCAGAAACTGAAAATAATAAACTCAAAAACAGAAGAAACAGAAGAAAGGGTGGAAAGTGAAGAAGAAAGAGATATAGAAATAGAAAAAACTTCTGAAATGAAGGAAACCCATATCATGTGGTGAAGAGTTGAAGGCTAAAATGCGAACTGTCGTCTTTACAAAAATCCAAGACGACGAGGAAGATGACAGAGAAAGTGTGACATCATCGTATCATATCACTTTAAGTGAAATAGACATGATTGAGGAAGAAGACGCTGAAATTGCTCCACCCGAGCTTAAAGAAAGAGTCAAAGCCACCATCGATGAGTTAAAGGAAATTAATTTAGGAGATGCGGAGAATCCTCGACCAATCTACATTAGCACTTTACTGGCTGTCAACGAAGAGGAGACTTATATTGAATTGTTGCACGAGTTCAATGATGTGTTTGCATGGTCTTATAAAGAAATGCCCGGATTGGACCCAAAAGTGGCAATACATCATCTCTCCGTGAAGAAAGGAGCTCGCCCTGTGAAGCAAGGCCTACGTAGATTTAGACCTGAATTAGTCCCTGCAATTGAGGCTGAAGTGAACAAACTTATTGAGGTTGGTTTCATTCGAAAAGTCAAGTACCCAACATGGATTTCAAGTATCGTCCATGTTAGAAAGAAGAATGGACAAATTCGTGTGTGTGTTGACTTTAGAGATTTGAACGAAGCATGCCCTAAGGACGACTTTCCAATGCCAATAGTCGAACTAATGATTGATGCTACTACGAGCCACGAAGCATTATCAATTATGGATGGGTCGTCCGAATACAATCAAATACGAATGGCGCCGAAAGACGAAGAATTAACAGCCTTTCGCACTCCTAAGGGCATCTATTGCTATAAAGTGATGCCGTTTGGCTTGAAAAATGCTGGTGCTACATACCAAACAGCCATGCAGAAGATATTTGATGACATGCTCCATAAAGATGTTGAATGTTATGTGGATGACTTGGTGGTTAAATCCAAAAGAAGGGAAGATCATCTCCAAAATTTGAGAAAAGTCTTCGAGCGCTTGAGAAGGTACCAATTGGAGATGAATCCGTTGAAATGTGCATTTGGTGTTACTTCGGGGAAGTTTCTTGGATTCGTAGTTCGTCATCGACGCATAAAAATCGAACAAGCCAAGATTGATGCAATTTTAAAGATTCGCGAGCCTAGGAACATTCATGAGCTCAAACGTTTGCAAGGAAAGTTGGCATACCTAAGAAGGTTCATTTCAAACTTAGCCGGTCGATGTCAACCATTCAGCCGACTCATGAAGAAAGATGTTCCCTTTGAATGGGATGAAGCTTGCACTAGTGCCTTTGAAAGCATAAAAAATGTATTTAATGAAGCCTCCTGTGTTGATCGCGCTAGTGCCCGAACGATCGTTAATACTCTATATTGCTGCTCAAGAACGATCTGTCGGAGCTTTACTAGCACAGGAGAATGATGATGGAAAAGAGAGCGCCTTATACTACTTGAGTAGAACAATGACACCAAATAAATTGAACTATTCACCAATCGAAAAGACATGCTTAGGGCTCATTTTTGCAATTCAAAAGTTGAAGCATTATTTTCAAGCACATATTGTCCGTCTAATCTCAAGAATGAATCCTCTAAAGTATGTCATGTCAAAACCCGTCCTATCCGACAAACTCGCAAGGTGGTAACTGCAATTGCAGCAGTTTGACATAACATATATTCCACAAAAGGCTGTGAAAGGACAAGTTCTAGCCGATTTCTTGGCAGATCATTCTCACAGAGAAGGAGCGGGCGCTGGAGTAGTATTTGTCACATCCAACGGCGAAGTGTTACCTCACTCTTTTACCTTAACACAAAATTGCTCTAACAATGTTGCTGAATATCAAGATCTTATCCTTGGGCTAGAAATGGCAGTTGATATAAAACAACTAAATTTGGAGGTATATGGAGACTCCAAGTTGGTGATCAATCAGATACTCGGATCATACGAAGTTAAGAAGCTCGATTTACTCCCTTATGTGGATTATGCTAAAAGACTTATCGGATACCTTGGTGATGTGACGATAGAACATGTGCCTAGAAAGGATAACAAACAAGCGGATGCATTGGCAAAACTTGCTTCTACTTTAGCCATGCCCGAAGACGGAGCTCATATATCAATTTTCAAGAGGTGGGTCGTACCACCAATCTTTGAACATGAAGAAATTGAAGAAGACGAAACTCGAGTGGTTTACGTGTTTGAAATCGAGAAAGAAGATTGGCGTCAATCATTTGTGGATTACTTGAAGTACGAAAAGTTGCCAAATGATCCACATCAAAGAGTTGATATTCGACGTCGTGTGGCTCGTTTCATCTACTACAAAGATACACTTTACAGACGTTCATTTGATGGAGTCTTCTTGAGATGTTTAGGTGATGACGAAGCCGTTCAAGCCATAGAAGAAGCTCATTCCGGAATTTGCAGCGCCCATCAGTCAGGACCCAAATTACATTTCTGAATAAAAAGAATGGGTTATTATTGGCCATCTATGGTAAAGGATTGCATGGAGTATGCCCAAAAATGTCAACCTTGTCAATTTCATGCAAACTTTATTCATCAACCGCCGGAGCCATTACACCCTACTGTTGCCTCATGGCCCTTTGATGCTTGGGGTTTGGATGTGGTTGGACCTATGACAAAGTCTTCCGCTGGACATCTCTATATCTTGGCGGCAACAGACTACTTTTCCAAATGGGCTGAAGCAGTGCCTCTTCGAGAAGTAAAGAAGGAGAACGTTGCCGATTTCATCCGCATCAATATCATCTAACGTTACGGAGTTCCTCGATATGTGATCATAGACAACGGAAAGCCATTCTGCAATGGTGTGATAGATAAACTTTGTGAAAAGTTTGGCTTCAAGCAAAGAAAGTCTTCAATGTACAACGCTGCCGCCAATGGACTCGCCGAGGCCTTCAACAAAACTTTATGTAATTTGCTGAAGAAAGTGACACTACAAGAATATATACTTTTGATAGCATATTATTATAGCGTTTATTTGTTAGGTGCTATTGTTTCATCTTTAATTTTTTAATTGCTTAAAACAAATGCTATAATAGCTTTTAATTTATCGGGCTCCTAATCTTTAAATAAAACGCTATAATATTTATTAAAACTTTAGCGGGGAAAAAAAATATTTTCCCGGTATCCTAAATATAATAGAATATAATAGATTTGATTTTTTTTTGTCGGTCATATATCGTCCCCTTCATCTTCTTTACAGAGCCCCTCTTTTCTTTTCACAAGAATAAACCTAATTACAAAAACCCAGAAATCAATTTCTTCTTCTTCAAATCGATTTGCAGAAACTCGGGCGTTCGTTCAGTTCGTCGGTAGCTACATCCTATTTTCGCTTAAATACTCAATTTCACACGCATAAAACCTAATTCCACATAGCCACAGAAAACTCCTAAAATCAATTTGTTCTTCTTCAAACCGAGTTGCTGAGATTCTTGAGGAGATACGACCACGAGGGCTCTTCAAACTGATTCTTTGAAATTCTTGAGGATATACGGCGACGAGGGCTGGAGCACCAGAGGACAATTACCAAACAAGTAATTATACGATTCTCTCTACTGTTTTTTTTTTTTTTTTTTTGGGATTAACATGAATTTCTATATGTTTTATGTTTTGTTCTTCATAAACGGGGTAGTTTAATTGAATATGTTGAAGTATTCCTATTTAAATTCTTCAAAATCAGGATACACTTGCTTCAATTTGGTTGGATTTTTTTTTTATAAGTTTGTGATTCTTCTATTATGCCAAAACTTGGAAAATAGCATTGATTGTTTTTCTAAGTCTGTGATTCTGGCATAATTCCCAACCTTAGGAAAGAGGCAGACCCTTCTCTTCTCTTTTCTTATTTTTTTTTCTTTTATTTATTTATTTATTTATTTATTTATAATTTGAAAGAGGCATACTTCAATTGTGTTGACTGTGTTTGTAATTTGTTGGTGATTCGTGCATTATGCACTTGTCAATTGCAGTATTGTAAATTTGGAATGTTGAGAATTGATTTTATCGCTGGCAAATATTGCTGATGTTTGTTTTGTTGATATAACTTATATAAACTACTGTTCAATTGAAAAAAACAAGTATGAACCAAACGGGTTTTCGGAGAAAAATAATTTGAAAGATTAAGCCTACTTAACTACGATTTTTAATATTTCTTTGCATCTAGTGTTAGACCTATAATTTGGTTTAAAACTATAGACTAAATGAATACAACCCAAAGAACTTCTGAGAGTTATAAAAACTGAGAATGAAAAATAAGATTGTCATAATATCAATGCATCTGTATTTTTATAAGATTAAGCATAATATTATCCAAAAAAAATATTGGTGTTATTTCTTGGATATAAGTGATATGTATGCTTCTATTTATCACCGACAGTTTTATACGAAACTGATTCTTAGTTATGTTTTTTTTTTGTAGGAGTTTTAGTAAAGATAAAGGATTTAGCCTGTTTTATCAATCAATGCCGTTAAAACTAGATGGGCAGCTAAAATATTTTTGCAACTCAGGTAAATATATGTCATGTTATCTTTTATTTCATTGATAACGTTATTGTGACAACTAACAAATTCTCTTTAATTTTCTTTAACTAAACTTTCCTCAGTCAAGAGAATCTGATATGGATAATTTAACTTGGAATCGTTGGTGATATTGAGGCCACTTTCTTGAACGGTAAGCACCTATTTCACCCTGTAATTGGTTATTTATATACTAATGTGCTGCAAACGTTATTCTTTTATCATTTTTGACCCAAATTTGTATTGGTTTTGGTTTTAGACCTGTTTTTGTTATGGTAATTTGTTGTTGTTGTTGGTTAAGTTGATAATTGTGTATCTTATTTTCAGCTGGTTCTCTTAAACACTCACAAGTAGTTTTCAGTTTTTTTTTTTTTTTTTTTTTATACTTAGTTGTGTAAGTGGTACTTGGAACATGATGTATGATAAAGGTTGGGTGCGTCTTAACAGGTAACATAGTATTTTGATTATTACCATAAAAATTGAAAACTTTAGCGTCTTAATAATAACTTGTGTCTCAATGTATTTGTTGTTTATATTTTATTAGAGTTGATCCTGAGTATGAGATTGGAGCATGGAAATTTGTAGAAGCCGTCATAAAAAACTTAGGAAATCCTGAGATGATCTTATGTCCTTGCATAGATTGTCGTAATGTTGATCATCAATCCGGTAATATTGTTGTCGAACATTTAGTAACAAGAGGAATGGACATCAAATACAAACAAAGAAATGATTGGTATGAGCATGGAGAGCAAATGACTAGTGGAGAGAGAGTAGATGAAATAGTCAATAATGAGGCATTCAATTTATATAAAGCTACCCACTATCTGGAGGAAGACTATGTGAAGTCTGGTGAGTTTGTTAACGAAGACTACAATGAGCCTATGGAAGGCAAACCTGATGATAGTTTTATGGCAAACCTTAAAGATGCAGAAACTCCTTTGTATTCTAATGGCTCACGATACAATAAATTATCGGCCATTGTAACTTTATTCCGACTTAAAACTCATAGTGGATGGTCGGATACAAGTTTTAATGAACTTCTTGGTGTATTAGCAGACTTGCTTCCAGAGGATAATGTACTTCCAAAGTCATTGTATTTAATGAAAAAATTTCTTAAGGAGTTTGGAATGGGGTATGAAAAAATTCATGCTTGTTCGAACGATTGCTGCCTATTTCGAAACGAGTACAAGGACATGGAAAATTGTCCCAAGTGTGGTGATTCAAGATGGAAGATAAATAAGAGGACCAAAGTGATAAAAAAAGGTGTCCCGGTTAAAGTTTTAAGATATTTTCCTATAATTCCGAGATTTAAAAGAATGTTCAGGTCTGAAAAGATGGCTGAAGATTTGAGATGGCACTTTAGCAATAAAAGTACCGATGGAAAAATGCACCATCCAGTTGATTCTATAACGTGGGACTTAGTGAATAATAAATGGGAATCTTTTGCTACTGAACCACGAAATCTTAGACTTGGTCTTTCTACTGATGGTTTCAACCCGTTTTCTATGTTAAGCTCCAGATATAGTTGTTGGCCTGTAATGCTAGTTACGTACAATTTGTCTCCTATGTTGTGCATGAAAAAAGAGAACATTATGTTGACATTATTGATTCCAGGTCCAAAACAACCTGGAAATGATATAGATGTGTATTTACAACCACTAATAGAAGACTTGCAAACATTGTGGCACAATGGAGTGGAGGCATATGATGCATTTAGTAAAACTATTTTTAACCTTAGAGCAATTTTATTGTGGACCATAAATGATTTTCCAGCCTATGGTAATCTTGCTGGATGTTGTACTAAAGGTAAAATGGCATGCCCTCTTTGTGGGAAAAATACACATCACCAATGGTTAAAGTATAGTAGAAAATTTGCGTACATGGGACATAGAAAATTTTTGCCGCCTTCCCATTCATATCGGAGAAAAAAATCGTGGTTTGATAATAATATAGAAAGTGGGAGCAAGCCAAGAATCTTGACAGGTCGGAATATTTTTTCCGCTCTTGAAAATTTTCCAAATAATTTTGGAAAATTAAAAAAACAAAAAAGAAAAAGGAATGAGAACGTAGACGGTGACAAAGATGATGAAGTTGGCAATGATACAAATGATGCAGATCAAGATGAGCTAGTGCGATGGAAGAAAAGATCCATATTCTTTGACTTACCATATTGGAAGGTTAGTATTAATATACTCTTTTGCATTTACTTAATTATATAAAAATATATATACTGAGGGTTGCATTCACTTTTAATAGGAACTTCCATTACGTCATAATTTAGACGTAATGCATGTAGAGAAAAATGTGTGTGAAAGTTTAATAAGTACAATTCTACATTGTGGAAAGTCAAGAGATGGGGTCAATGCTCGGAAGGATTTAGAAAATATGCAAATAAGAAAGGATTTATATGCGCAACCTCGAGGAAGTAAAACTTACCTTCCAGCAGCTCCATGGACCTTATCAAAATCAGAGAAAAAAAAATTTTGCGAGAGATTGTATAACTTCAAAGGACCTGATGGTTATTGCTCAAATATTGGCAAATGTGTGTCATTGGAAGAATGCAAGGTTATTGGCCTCAAGTCTCATGATTATCATGTTCTAATGCAACAATTGCTTCCCATTGCTCTACGAGGATTGCTTCCAAAAGGTCCTAGAAAGGCAATACATAGATTATCTATTTTCTTCAATAAGTTATGTCAACGTGTTATTGATAGAGACAAAATTGCACTCTTAGAGGATGAGGTTATAGAAACGTTGTGCATGCTCGAAAGATATTTTCCACCTTCATTTTTTGATATTATGGTACACATAGTAATTCACTTAGGAAGAGAAGCTCGATTATGCGGACCTGTTCAATTTCGTTGGATGTATCCATTCGAGAGGTATATATTTTAATATGCACTTTATTTTGTACACTTTGTATATATCTAAATCATGTAGAAATTGTTTACTTACAGATATATGAAAGTAATCAAGGACTACGTAAGAAATTATGCACAACCGGAGGGGTGTATTGCTGAATCTTATCTTGGAGAAGAGTGTATAAGATTTTGTAGTGATTTTCTAAAAAAAACAATAGGAGTGGAAGAAAAAGACGTACGCAATGATGATTGTGTGAATAATGAAGTAATTCTCGAAGGTCGTCCAATATCAGGGTCTAAATCAATAACACTAAGTGATCAAGAAAAAAAAATTGCTCACCTTGCTGTTATAATGAATACAGCAATGATAGACCCATATTTAGAGTAAGTTATGATTTATTATTCAGTATCTATAACAAAAACATAAGACTTAGATTTGTTTTTCTTTTAGCATGCACTTGGGAGAATTGCAAGAATCAAACATACGCTTAAGGAAAGATGCAACCTTGCTTTGGAATAAACATACTGAAAAATTTGCAGAATGGTTAAAAAAAAAGGTTAGAGGAATATTCCCAATAGTTTTTAGTTTTGTTTATTTATTTGCAAGTTCAAAATGTTTATCGAAACTTCTTTAACATTTAACAGATACCTATTGATTCGAAGAATCACTCAGACACATTAAAGTGGATTGCATATGGTCCACGAGACGACGCTTTGTCTTATACTGGTTATATTATCAATGGGTTTCGGTTTCACACAAAGGATATTGATCGAGAAACTCAAAATAGTGGAGTGGTTTATGAGGCAACAAGCATGTGTAGGGCAAGCGCCAAAGATAATGCACAAGTGTCTGATTTGGTTACCTATTATGGATTAATAACAGATATATTATTACTTGATTATCATGTCTTTCGTATTCCGATTTTTAGGTGTCAATGGGCAAACAAGGGTAATGGTGTTAAATTTGAAGATGGATTTACTCTTGTGAACCTTAATCAAAGTCAAGTATCATTTGCGAGGGATCCATATATCTTAGCATCTCAAGCTAAACAAGTATTTTATTCGAGGGATGATGATCTCTCCAATTGGTGTGTTGTGCTGAAGGCACCACCAAGAAGTGCTCATGACTTAGAGGCAGTTAATGAGGATAATGAAATCGTAGATATCCCTGGACTTCCTCGAGAAATCGAAGTTGACTTGGACATTGAAGAGTCAAATGATGAAATTAGATATGTTAGGGAGGATTGTGAAGGAATACTTGAGTAAAGTTTATTTTAGTTAGTTTTATGATTCATACATTAATTGTATGAATATCATGTCAGTTTATAAGACTTCTCATATTATTTTTATTTTACATTTTACAATTAAGTATATGTGACTTTTATTTGTTTATTAATATTGTTTACTTTTGAGCAAGGTTCATTTTTTTCATCACTTTAGTAATTTTTTTTCCTAAACAGGGTAGTCTCCCTTATTTTGTTTGTTTATTCATCTCTAAAGGTCGTGATTTTTTTTTTCCAGAATGCAACTGTTCTTGCTTTTGTGAAATATATATCTCATTTTTTTTCGACATGCTAATATACTTATTTTTGTGAAACAGGTTAGGAATTATGGAATTTCATACTAAGAAGAGAACTTCCAAGAAACGAAAACGTTCTAAACAGACAACACAAACATCTAAGACTATGAATGTTGATATGGAAGTTTATGAAGCCACGGAGGTCCCTAGTCATACTATTCATGATGAACCAGTTGTCCAACACGACCATTCAATTTCTGAAAATAACATGGTCCAAGAAGATGCATCAATATCACATGATTCATCAAACAAGTCAAAAGGACTTAAGAAAGCAAGGGGTCGAACAAAAATGAAAGATATTGCAGTTGAGCCGGGAAGTAGGGTGCACGTTGAGTTTACCGACAAAGGCGAACCATTTGGGAAAGGATCAGTTACACTATCATCTTATATGGGTCCACTTGTGAGGGAACATGTGCCAGTAACACTCAAAAGTTGGAGTTATCTCGGTGATGACAAAAAGATAGTGTTATGGAAATCAATTCAGGTATTATGTTCCGTTTTTATAAAAGTCATCATACATACAAGTAACAGGTATTTGGGTGTATATCCTCTTTATAGATGCATACTATAACTCGTGTTTTATAGCATTACATTATAATATAATTTGCATATACTTTCTTTAAAAATTTAATTTACTTTATGTTTCTTGTTCAGGCGAGATTCGACTTGGATGAAGAGTGGCAAAAGGCAATTGTATTGAAATCAATGGGATGCATATGGAGGGCCTCAAAATCGAGGTTGGTTAAACAAATAAGAGATGCAAACAATGAAGAAGATAGACTTAAACTGCAACCTAGGAACATTCACACTAGAGCAGAGTGGAGAAAATTTATTAAAGAAAAGACAAGTCCTGCATTTAAGGTATAAATACTACAATATTTTTTTTTATTAAAGTGCTGGTGTAGGTTTGAAATTATGTAATTTCATAGTTATACTAATGTATGATGATTTTAGACTATAAGTGAGAGATACAAGGCAATTAGGCACAAACAGATCTCACACACATGCAGCAGAAAAGGAATGGCTCGATTGGCAGAAGACATGGTAATGCATATTTCATATTAACTACAATTTATTTTTGTAGGTTTAGTTGCTAATATTATTATTTTTTTAATAGAAAAAGGATAGTGCAGATCCTACTTCTGTGTCTAGGGTTAAAGTTTGGATTAAATCCCGCACCAAAAAAGATGGTAAACCAATCAACACGGCGGTTTCAGAAACTATTGTAAGACTACACATTAATCTATTTTATGGAATTATGTTTAAATTTGTGTTTCGAGTTTTTGTGAATTTCTCATATTAATTTTTTTTATATGTCAGGAGAAGCTCAATGAATTAGAATCTGAGTCACCATCGTCTTCAAGGACTGACATAAGGAATGATTCCCTTTCCAAAGTATTGGGGCAAGACAAATATGGACGAGTAAGAGGAATGGGAAGAGGAATGACAATTACTAAGTTGTCATTATTTCAAACACATAATAAGTATGTGTCGCAGATGGAAAACAGGATAAAGCAGTTGGAGAACATTGTTAGTGCATTAGGAAAAAATAAGGTAATTTACTATTAATCATATTAAATTTAAAAATAAATCTTGCTTTATTTAATTATATCAAAATTTGTGGTGGCAGGTTCATCAGAGTGAAGAGGTGGACAAAACATCTTCAAAAGTATATTTTTTAGTTCATTTTATTCTCATTTCTTAGTTTTATACGTTACAAAATACCATAAACGTATTAATCTTATTGATTAATTGTAGGGTGGAAATTCTAATTTTGGACCTGATTGCAAGTTAGTAGATTGGGGTGGAACAAATGAGATTGTTGCTGAAGGACGTGTGGTATCATTTGATCCCAAAGATCTTGTAGATCAAATTCCGCTTGGACCTAATGCAATAAAAGTTTTGGTTAACGTTCCAATTCAGCCAAATGCATTTTTGTGGAGGCCTTCACCTAATATGACATTTATTAAAGAGGCTCGCGGTAAAACAATAGCTTGGCATAGCGAACGAGTAATTTTGCAATCTGATGAAGAGTCTGGGGAGGAAGAAAATTATAATTTCGTAGCATCGGTAAGATTTTTTTTTTAATATGTGCCTTTAACAATTATTCTTGCAATAGGTAAGATTTTGCAATAGATTTTAGACTGGTTATTCTTGGTTATTTACGATTTTGCAAAAGATTTTAGACTGATGATTCTTGGTTATGTACGATTTTTTCATATGTGCCTTTCTACTGTATACGTTGTTGTTGATAGATTGATGCAAAGAATAAATGCAAACTACTGGATTGGAATGGGAAAGATGAAGTAGTTGCTGAAGGACGTTTGCATTCGAGTGATCCAAATGCATTAGTTAATGGCATTCCTCTTGGGCCCAATGCTATGATAGTTTCGGTGGATGTTCCGAAATTTTCTGAAGCATGTTTATGGCGGCCCCTTGCAGCTGATATGAGATTTATTAAAGATGTTGTCAATTCTAGAATAGCTTGGCCTGCAGATAGAGTTATATTGGAGAAAACAGTAGAAAGTGAAGAAGAAAATCTTTCATCTCCTCAGGTAAAATAATGTGTGCATGTTATATCATGAATTATTTACATATGGTCATCTAATATTCATATTTCTCAATTTATAAATGTTTGATTTCTTAGAGTGTCAACACCAATAATGTAAATAAAAAGTGCAAGTTATTGGATGTTTGTGGATCTGGTCAAATTGTTGCTGAAGGACGATGGTCCTCAAATGATCCAAGTCAAGTTGTTCATTTTGTTCCATTGGGTCCTAATGCTACGAGAGTTTGGGTAGAAACAGCAAAAGTCCCAGCCGCGTCTCTCTGGAGATCTACTTCTGAGATGGAGTTCATTGAAGATGCCATAGGAACTACAGTAGCATGGCCAACAGATAAAGTGGTTATATTGTAGAGTACCGGTAAGCGATTAGACTCTCTCGATTCTAAGTTTAATTTTTTTCCCCAATCACGTATTGTACTTAATTTGATATTGTCATCGAAATTGTAATTTATGGATTGCAAATCGATTGATTCACTTGATTTAGGTAAATGTTATGTATCTCTTTCTTTGTAGTACTTTACGAGTAAAATATATTTAATATTTTTTTTTTTTTGATTTACTTTTACAGGAAGTAGAAAGAGAAAATGGAGAAAAGTAAACATGCATGGGCAGTCACTAGAAACCTTTTTGGGAGCTGAATGTTAGAGTAAAATATTTTTTTATTGTTTATTTTTTAAATAGCGTAGTAGGTTGTTCTCGGATGTTAAAGTTACCAGGATACTTCGTCAAACATAATACGTACTTTGTTTTTTTAGTAATTAAAATTTATGAGTCATTACTTATATTGAACAATAGTATCCGATGTGTATTTAATATTGTGATTTATCGTGTTGTTATTGCAGCAATTGCAAATGGTGATAGTAATAACTAATTACATTAAAAGATTGAACCATAACACCTAATTGCCTAATTGAAAACCACAACTCAAAAAAAATGCTATAAAAGATTGAACCACAACATATAATAGCGTTTACAATGTGATTTTCTAGAGTTTTACCATAGCACACTATAGTTGTCATACTATAGTTTATTATAGCACTTCATATGCGCTCTTGCAAAATGTACAATAGCGCCATATTTTTGTGGTTATAGTATTTGTAATAGCATTACTTAGTCGCTATTAAAAAACTTACAATAGCGTCTGTCTGGTCCTATATTAGAATCTATTATTGCGCATTGAAAACGCTATTATAGAGGTTAAAATAGCGTTGACGGATCGCTGTTGTAGTGTTTTTTACCATAGCGACAGGAAAACGCTATGAAATCTCCGGTATCTATTATAGCTCCGGCAGAAATAGCGTTTTCAAAAACGCTATCATAGGCTACGATAGCATTTTGAAAACGCTATAGATGACAGTCTGTGGTGTAGTGTGATCGCCAAGTCAAAACGTGATTGGCACGAAAGGATGGGAGAAGATTTATGGGCTTATAGAACAACGTATAGAACACCTACTCAAGCCACTCCATATGCGTTGGTGTACGGTGTGGAAGCAGTCTTGCCTCTTGAAAAACAAATTCCATCATTGAGGATAACTATACGAGAAGAACTCACTCAAGAAGAAAATGCCCGTTTGCGTCTTGCAGAATTGGAAGCTCTTGACGAGAAAAGATTAGAGGCACAACAAAGTATTGAATGCTACCAAGCTCGTCTTCTCTAAGTTCAGTCATTTCCTAAAAAAAAAAATCGTTGAAAATATTAATGCAGAATACTAAGGGAGCAAGATGGAAAAGGAGATTTTTTTTATTTCATGAATCATAAAAGTGAAATAAACAAAAAAAAAATCTAAATCTATTTCAAGCGAAAGGGTCTAAATCGTTCAACTTTTCTTTGGCATCTTCTAAAAGCTCGGCAGAAGCGCGCAATTCTTCTACCAAATCATCACTTAAAGGGGATGTATTTTCAATGGCAGCAATCTCTTCGTTAATCTCACGAATTTCAGTTTGAACGGTATGAAGGAGTTCTCGTTGTCATTTTAATGATGATCTCAACTGTCCCACCCTCACCTTCAAAGCAGCACGCTCTTTCTTGACACTCCCCAAATCATTATTGGTGACTTGAACTTGAAGAGTCTCTTTGTGTTCTCTAGCTTGAGTAGTATGCAAACGATCTTTAGCCTCATCTAATTGTCGTGCTAGAATCTCTTTAGATTCCTTCCCAGAGTTCGACGACCTCACCTTATCATAAGCCGTCGCCTGGGAAAATAATGACTTCAATAATTCCTCTATGAAAGATATGTCGAAATCACCAAGATCCCTCATGGTTCCAAGAACTAATTGGACATCTTCTTGAATAGACGAAATGGAATCAATTGAAGTCCGTACTATCCTCGCACGAAGATCTTGCCATAATTGGCGAAGAAAAACCCGCTTGTGATTTTTCAGGAAATTTTCACCCACAAAAACTGAACAAGCACCATTGTACGACCCTTTCGCGGTCTCTTTCATCTTGGATGTTCTGGCAGGCATCAAAGCAGTCGGTGACGAAGCTGCACCCATTGAGCAAGCCTTGGCAGTTGAGTGATGACTAGCTTGAGATTCCTCGCGATCGTCAACGTAAATTATTTCATTTTCCAACTAAAAAAAATCATTAAGACAAGATAATAATATATAAAATAAAAAAAAAAAAAAAAAAAAAGGAAAGTGTTAAGTGCAACCTTCTCAGCAAAAGTGTCATTTGTTCGAGAATGACTGTCCACGCTGTTATCAATATGAAGATCTTGTGGTTTTGAAGATTGTTGGTCCCTCTTCGGCCTTTTCCAATGACGTTCTATGTGGCTATCGTCACTCTCATCCAATGGAGGCAAAATGTTCCTCTTCTTTATATCTCTAGGAGGGTTTTTGGTTTGGAGCATATTTTCGCGAGAAAGATTGCCGAGACTATTTCTTGCCTCATCTTCTTTGTCTTCAAGTGAAATCTTACTTAACTCCAAGTTCATCAGACTCGTAGCTTTATTTTCAAGATAAGTTCCGTAAGCTTTAGTCCACCATCTCTTATAGCCGTCCGTGTGAAACTTTCTCGGATTTTGAGGAATGATGGAAAATATCACTTTAGACATGGACTCGAGCAAAACACATAGACGCCAATAACGGAGTCCGTCTATTAAAGAAGCCTCGCGAACGTCTTCATCAAGTACTCAGGGCACATCTTGGTAATACCCAAATTGACAGCTAAACCGATGAGGACTATAGGGCTCAATAACGAAACGATTACCACGCCGCAAGGAGAGATAGCTCGAGCGAATGGCGATGAAATAATTTCTCTCGGACCCTTTTGTTGTTCCATCATCAGCATATAAAGAAGACTCGCTCCTAGGGATCGTGGTGCAAGTCCAAGACATAAGATCTCATTTGTGAATTCGTTTGTGTGCATCCGCGGGAGTGTAGTATCTAGCGCTTCCTTCTCCGGAATAAGATATCATCTTTGGGCCATCTACGGCTATGCCTTGCAGAACTTGACAATGGGTCTTGAAATAAAGCGTCAACCAACTATAGACGAAGTGAATAGGAAACGGAGAGTTCTCTTGATGGGGTCTTAAGGATCTCGAGATCCTATTTATGCCGTTGAAGATGCTTCCTAAGACAAGAACTGCAAGAGAGACTTCTTCGCCACTCGCCATTATGTTAGCCATCTTGAACGTTGAACTACGTATCATGCCCACATCATCAGTGGGGAGAACGAAGGTGCAAAGCCAACAAGCCAAATGGGCTGCCAAGTATGTCTGGGACCTCAGTTCGATATCAACGCTAATGCTCGAAAACACAGCTTGTTCAATGTTGATCCATTTTGCATGTGCTTCAATATTGCCGGAAGGATTGTGAGTTGACTTGGGGCGAACACCCTTCTTTTCTTTGCGCGGAGGAGGTTGAGTGTATTTTTTCTGTTTCTTCGACCAAAACTGAATCCAGCTTTCGACAGAGACATTGGAGGACGGATCTTTAGAGCGCTTCCGAAGTAAGTGGTAGGCATGGAATAGATATCGGCAGGAACGGTGAGAATATCGAACACCATTTGCATCGAAACCAACGAGTTCTTGAGAAGCAGGGACAACTTCATCGTAAAGGAGCCCGGTTAACGGTAGCCCGGAGAGGGTGTGCAAATCCCATAAAGAGATAGACATTTCTCCAGGAGACGTCAAGAGAGTATTTGTAGTCGGACACCATGCCTCGAAGAACGCCTTCATAACTTCGGAATTGTAGTCGTACATGAAGAGGGAAGCATATACAAGATCATAGATCTTCGCGGACATTAGCTTGTGCTGGCAACGACTGAGAACGTCTTCGGTCCATTCCCAGTACCCTTTAAAAAATTGAAAGCCGCCGCAAAGTTTAAGAGTATCTCCCCACGTGATTTTCCCTCCACGATGTTGCCACCCAAAGTCGGCAGAAGGCTTGGACCGCTTGATTCTCCCGGAAGCAAGAATCTGTCGGGTTTATGATTTGATGCTCGCAAACTATACACGTACTCGTACTTATTATGAGGATGCTCGTTGGACCAAACGGACATGCGATTCGGAGTCGTGAGACGTGGCCATTGCTTTGCGTAAGAACCAATAAGGGGGGCATAAATCGTCAAGATGGTTCCTTTGTCATTCGGTTGGTAACGATCGTCAAGAATTACCAATTGCTCGTCACCAAAAGAGGAGAAAGATTACTTGAAACAATCCATTAGAAAGATCCTCTTGTTCCTCGGGTTCCCCCGGCAACTTT
>NW_012193159.1:20761-52124 GCF_000504015.1 Erythranthe guttata
CCCCAAAAGGGGGGAAAGTTTTCTTGAAACAATCCTTTAGAAAATTTTTCAAAATATTTCAAAGAAAGAGGGTTTATTTCGCCTTGCCAAAAAAAAAAAAAAAAAAAAAAAAAAGGGGCGGGGGGGTTAAGAACCGTACTAAAATCGAATTTTTTACCAGTTTTTGTACCGGATTTTTCGAGTTGGGAAACCTGAATGAATGAGGACAAGAGGGTTTAGTTTCGATGGGTGGAATTAATTTGGAATCGGGCAAAATAACCTAAAAAAAAAAAAAAAAAAAAAAAAAAAATAATAATAATAATAATAATAATAATAATAATAATAATAATAATAATAATAATAATAATAATAATAATAATAATAATAATAAGATTAAGATTATGCAGAAATTTGATAAAACAAGCTTACCCGAAATTCAGCAGAACAACCGTCAAAAAAAAAAAAAAAAAAAAGGAAGAACTGAATTCGATATTGCCGAAAATTCTTCTACAGAAGACTTGACGACCAAATATTGATGAATGAAAGATTGCGTAGGGGGTCTTTTTATAAGCATGGGTGGGTGAAAACCAATTAATACTAGGATTAGAAGCAACCAATCAAAAAGGAGTTACAAATTGAGTAAGAGAATGACTCTCGGTGGATTTGAATATAAATCTGCTATATGAAGTTTTGCTAAAGTAAAATTGTTTCTAATTATTTTCTAGTCAATGATGCCAAACCCCATTAAAATTATATTAATTCCTTAAGGGCATCTCCAATGGAGTCTCTAAACTCCATTTGGCTGCATAATATAGAAATTGTGCACCAAAATCCAACACCAACAAGAAAATTTAATGGGCTCTAAATTTTCAGATTTTTGCAAAATATGCAAACTTGGTTCTAAATTTAGGTATTGGTTTGGAGACTCTGATTTTATGGGACCCATCTTCAAACAAAACAAAATTTCTTGAATTTAAATTTTGAATTTAATTTTTTAAATTAAAATTAAAATTTGAATGATTTGCAAATATGACCGTTGGTTTTCAACGGTAAGAAAAATATTGAAAAAAGCATAAATACCTCTAATTGTTCTTCAACTTCTTCATCTTCTTCATCACTTCTAAATCTTCAGATTATGAGTTTTTTTTTTCTTTTTTTTTTCTCTTCAATACTTGTAGAAATTGGAAACTTGGTTGAGTTTATGGCTCGGAGAATGGAGAAATTAGAAGTAGGGGGTTGGGTTTTACTTGAATTCTTGAAATAATTAGGAGCAAATTTTTTTTTTCTTTCTCTGTTACGCTGCGTGAACAGAGTGAAAATTGGGGAAGAAGAGGCGAGGGGTTAGGTTTAGAAAAGAGAAAAGAAAAAAAAAAGAAAAAAAAAAGAAAAAAAAAGGAAAATACGCATATTGGAGGTCAAAGGCGGTTTACATAGTGGAGATTTATAAATCTCTTAATTATTAAGCATTTAATTAGTATTTAATTAGTATTTAATTAGTTACTCAAAACTATTTAATTAGTCTTTTTTTAGTAATTAGTTTATTTTGTATTTAGGTTTAATAAATTTAATTCTTTTATATTTAGTTTAATGACTTATTATTTAATTATTTTTTAACAGCAATGGAAGATCTTGAAGGAAGTTCAAGGGGTCGTAATTTTTCTTCTGACGAGGATGCATCTTTGTGCCGAGCTTATATAGCGATTAGTGAAGATCCACTTATTGGAAAAAATCAATCAATGACTACAATGTGGAAGCGAATACAAGAAAAATTTCACGAGTTGGTTCCTGATGGAGGTGAAAAGAGAACAGCAAAAAGTCTGAAATCCCACTGGACGAAAATCAATCAAAGTTGTACAAGATTTGCTGAATGTGTTGCTCAAATAACTTTGAGGCCAAGAAGCGGAGCAAATGCCATTGACAATGTGAGTGCTATTTATGTTGTGTTTTTTTATTTATTATTTAATATTTTATATATTAAATGTTTGTTATTTTTGTTATTCATAGTTGGATGACGCAAGACTACTATACTTTAACTTGGATCATTGCTGGACAATTTTACAAGATGGCAAAAAATGGAGGGCTATCATCGGAGTTCAATTCTCCCAAAGTGCAAATATCACTTCAAGTCCGAACATATTTTCTAGTCCGAGTGAATATGGAGGGGATTCGGTGCCGAAGACCCAAAATTTACCTGAATCATCAAACACCAACGTAAGGCCGATGGGGCACAAAAAAGCTAAAAAAACAAAAAGATAAGGGCACTGTAAATGATACCACGAGACAAGTTGATTCAATGGCAAAAGTAATGAGGGATTACCAAGAAAAATTTGAGATTAAAACAGATTTCAAAATTATGATGACGAGCAGGTCCTCAGTTGAAACCCCGGAGAGGAAAGCATGGTTGATTGAACAACAAAATGCCATTATTGCAAAAAGGTCATCTCGTTCACTGAATTTTGATGATGGTGTCTATCACCCCGAAATGCCTCCATCTGATTAAGCATCTTGATGTTATTTTAATGGTTTAATTTTCTAAGTATCGTTGATTATCTTAAATGTCGTTATTTTAATTGTTAATTTGAATTTTTAGTAATGTGTAATAAGTTATTAATATTAATGTTAATTTTTTTTATATAATTTCAAATATTGAGTTTATAGACAATCAATTAAAACGAGAATTAATATGGTTGACCCAAATATCCTTTAAAATACAAGGAACAAAACAAAAAAAAAACAAGATAATGAATAACCATCTTACAACATGATTACAACGATAAAAATTAAACATTTAAATTTCCATCTCGATACTCTTTCCAGACATGCTCGACGAGATCATTTCGGAGCATAAAATAGCGAGTTGTATCTGTAAGTGCGGCACGATTGCTTAAATTTTCTGCAATCGTTATCGGGTCTCGATCAACAGGTTGCTGCTGCACGTGCTCGACAAAATCGTCACCTTCTTGATTGCGGTTGTCTTCCACAATCATATTATGAAGAATTATACAACATTTCATAACTTCACCAATTTGTGCATTGTGCCATAATCGACAAGGTCCTGTAATAAACTCAAATCGAGATTGGAGAATGCCAAAAGTTCTTTCAACATCCTTTCGATATGCCTCTTGCAACCTCGTAAATAATTGTTTATCGCGTGCTTGTGGATCGGGAATTGCTTGAACAATAGTTGACCAACGTGGATATATACCATCTGCTAGATAATATCCTTGCTTGTATACTCTACCATTTATAGTAAATTGAATATTTGTGGCTAGACCTTCGACAACATCATTGAAAATAGGTGAGCTATATAATACATTAAGATCATTACACGCACCTGGTGGACCGAAGTATGAATGCCAAATCCAAGTATCATATGATGCTACGGCTTCAAGTATTATTGTAGGTTTGCCATGGCGCCCATAATATGTACCAGCCCAAGCGGTGGGACAATTTTTCCATTCCCAATGCATACAGTCCAAACTTCCTAGCATTCCAGGAAATCCCCGTTGCTCTGCTTTTTTAAGTAGTCTAACCATGTCTGAATTGTTAGGTCGTCGAAGATACTCCTCTCCATACACTGCATTGACAGCACGACAAAAATGCTTCAAAGTATCTGAAGATGTGCTCGCTGCTATTTTTAGATACTCGTCAATTGCATCTGCAGGATATCTGTAAGCGAGTATACGAAGTGCAGCTGTCATCTTGACATGGGGTGAGAAGCCTTGATTTCCGGAGGCATCCGGCTTTTGCCTAAAGTAATCGTCAAAATTCACAATATCATTCATAATTCGTAAAAATAATTCACGCCTCATACGATTTCTATTTCGAAAATATTCAGGAGGATATAAAGGACGATCTACAAAGTAATCATTCATAAGTCGCTCATGCGCAGCTCTTCGATCCCTTCTTATGGAATTCCGGCGTGATGATGTTCCTCCGTGTTGTATTTTGCACTTTCCCTGTGAAGCCAACATGAGTGATTGGTATTCCACATACATCGTCGTCATCATTGTGTTACCTTGGTTGTCGTCGTCAGAGGAGGAATTGTCGCTTCCTTGTTGTGCCATTTTCTTTTTATAAATATGTAGCTGGATTGTATATAGAATGTAAGGTGATTGTGTATAGAATGTGTGGTGATTGTGTAAGGGGTGAGGAGTAACATTATATAAGAAAATGAAGAGATAATAGATAAGAATTGGATGACCAAGATTGAACATGAAAATTCAATCTAATGGATTGTACTTGGATAAGATAATGAAAATCTGAATAAGATCATCAAGATGTGGATAAGATGATTAGATAAAAATTTAACGGTCGAGATCAATTGAAATCATATCCAATGATTGTAGTTTAATATTTCAGATAATTTCAGAATTTTTCATGGAGGAGATGTGAATAAGATAATTAGATAATAATTTAATGGACGGGACATATTCAACGGTTCTAGTTCAATATTTCATATCTTTTCAGAAATTTTCATTTTTTGGATCAAAATGTGTATTAAAAATAATTAAGATTGTTCAAATAAAATTTAACTGTCTACAATCTTGTGTACGTTTGGTTTACAATTCTAGTCCGCATCCTACTGGACTTCAACCAATTGTCGGGCCGAATTGATCAAATGACAGCTGCGCTCAAAATTATATATATTCTCCGGAATAGATGCCCAAGAACAGACACGTGAGGGGTAATTAAATCATGAAAGGCAAAAAATATATTTACGAATCGACTCAATATATTCGTGACTTATTCACTTCAAGACGCATCGTCTGTAAATAAGTCTCGAGGGGGCATTTGTAGACAAAAGAAATTTAATGGCTAAATTAAATTCTACGGGGCATCGAAGATATGTGCCGTGTAAAGTGGCGTACCAGTCTTATCAATTATATATTTTTCTATTTTAATTTTAGGAATTTAATTAAATTAATTCCTAATTTAATTGATAATATATATATATATATATATATATTAAATATCAATTATAAGTTTTCTATTTTAATATTAGGAATTTTGTGAAATAAATTCCTAATTTAAATAGATAATTGATTTTTAAATATATATTGACCAATATGATTATTTCTTTTCTCCCAAGTTATAAGAGATAAAGATCAATTAATTATTGGCCAATAAAATTATTTCTTCTCTTCCAAATTACAAGAGATAAGTATCAATTTAAATCGGGCCAATCAAATCGCGCCACATCATCAGTAAGGCCCATAAATGACTCTTATTCTACCACTATAAATAGGGATCCTCCCTTCACAATTCAAACACAACTGAAGGAACAGAAACCGTAGGAGCAAAAATTCTCTCTACAATTCAAGAAGTAAGGAAGAAGAATTCGTAGGAGGTAAGATTCTTTCTCTACATTCAAAATGTTCTTCGTCAAATTCGAGGCATTCTTCATCTCGTCAAATTCGAGGCATTCTTCATCAAATCCAGCGTCAAATTCGAGGCATTCTTCATCAAATCCAGCGTTCGATCCGAGATAACGGTGTCAAACCTTCGGATTAACGTTAATCAATTCAAGTCAAGATCATTGGAAGGGCCAAATCCATCAAAAATTTCAAGATCTTCAAATCAAATTTAGTCAAAGTTCAACATTCGATCCAAGATTCAAGTCGCAAGACCCTTGGAAAACGTTATTCAAATCCAAAATAGAGATTGTAACCTGCAATTTATTTATTTTAATTCAATAGAATTATTTTTGTTCAATTTTTATCTTTGTTAAATTTTTCTTGTTTGTTTATATCGCAGATAAGAATTTGTTGTTACAACAGCTTTTGACTTAAATATTGTAATGTGTATAATATAATAATAAAAAAGGATTGCAATAGGTGGTAACGTAACTATCCAAAAATGTTAGGGCTGATTTTATAATTAAAGGAAAATAGGAGGAAAGAATGGTGCAACAAAGCAATATTTTGCTAGGAGGAAAGAATGGTGCAACAAAGCAATATTTTGCGAAATGTGTATAATATAATAATAAAAAGGGCTTACAAGGAGTGGAAATGTTGCGAAATGTCAGGTGTATAATATAATAATAAAAAGGACTTGCAAGGAATGAAAATGTAATTATCAGACATTAGGGCTGATTTTGTAATTAAAAAAAAAAAGGGAGGAAATAATAGGTGGAGCAAGCAATATTTTAAAGGGAAAATTTGTCAAACCCCCCTCATCACATAAGTGTAGTTACAATAGGCCCAAATTTATTTCCCATTTTAAAGATAAATCCAAAAAAAACATATTAATAAAAAATAATTAATTATCACCATTATACCCCTAATTAATTTATCTAAATCATATGGTGGTGTATATATATATATATATATATATATATATATATATATATATTGTATACACAATTTTGTAAAGTGAAATTAATGACAACAATACGACTAAATGTATATATAAACCGACAATGAATTTAATACACAATATTATATACACAATAATGAAAGGTGTCTCTCTCTCTCACACATCTGCATATTATCAAGATTCATTCTTCATCTTCATCCATTTTAACTCTACTTTCTCTCTCCCTCTCTTTCACACACACATACATTATAATGGTAATTCTTTCACTAATTCCATTCTTGACAATCTCTATATTTGATAGGGCCCAGTTTGTCAACCTAACCATTTGTAATGGGCCCGGGTGCGAAAAGGATAGCCCGCATAGGGGTTGGGCTAAGTGGGACGAATCTCGGGACAACTAAGCCCAAATCGACCTATCGAGCAAAGCTCAGCCCATAAGATGGCGTATGGTTTTCTCTCTAACACGCTCAAACAAGGCCCAGAGGAATTGAACGTGGGCGAGAAAACATGGCCCAAGCGAGTTAAGAGGGCGCGATTTCAGCATGAGAATGAGAGGGAGAGGCAATCAGATCTTCTATATAAGGCCCAAGATCAAGACCAAGGAGGAGAGACGGGAGTAATGGACGAAATCTGTCCCCTTAATTGCCGGGAACAATTAGCTTATAAAGACCTTTGTAATCATCGTCGAAGGACACGGATATACAACAGAAAAGAAAAAGACAAAAAGAAAGAAAATAATAAAAAAAGATCAATAAAGATTTTTATCGTAATAGAATTTTTACCGGAAGATTCATAACTAGGGTCCCGGTGGAGAATTCTTGAAGGTGCGAACTTTCGACACCTTCAAGTGGCGCCGTCTGTGGGAAGATTAGCGAGTCAGAGCTAGGGCGTGAGTAATATCATGAAGGGAGAAGGCATCACGAAACGGTTAGAAACCGAATTGGGGACTAAAACTCCTCCCACCAAGAATTCGAGGGATATCATGGATGTATCCCCACAGGAGATCCTCCCGAATAAAACATCTATAGGCGAAATGTCCGATCGGAACAATCCGAATAACAAGGAGGCCCATGGGGACAAAACCAAAGAAACCACTCAAAGTCTCATGGATCTGTTAGATCAGCAAATCGCTTTGGGTGTAGAACAACGAAGACTAGCAATACACAAAGAAGAAGTCCACAAGCTCGAAGGCGAACTAAAGGAGGCTCGAGAGAACGAAAAGAAAGAAGCGTCGGCCGCAGAAAGAAGCGCGAGAGAAGAAGAATATTTGTCGATCAGATCGCTGCTCAGAAGGAGAGCATCCGAAAGCTTGAACAGGAACGCGAGAATGGTGTCCTTCAAATGGAAGATATGAAGAAAGAGCTCGCCCAGTTACGAGAACGACGAATGCATACCCAGGGAGAGCCTCCATCTGGCGTGCCACGAGAAGAGCGAACACACGTAGATCGTTCGGAAGGAAGAGGAGATAGCTTCAGTTCCATGGAGCAAGAAGATGCAACTAAAGAAAGAAGAAATGCTAGGGAGGTAAGGCAACACCACATTAATCGACCGATTGATATCATAGAGGCCGGGCCGTTCGCATGGAATATCTTGCAAGATCCACTGCCATCCACATTCACCCCTGTGGGTTTTTTCTATGATGGAATAGGCGATCCTTTGGATCACATGTACCGATTCAAAAGTATAGCAACACTGCACTTGTATACGGATGGAATACGATGCCGCGTATTCACTACCACGCTAATAAAGAATGCTCAACTTTGGTTCAACAGCCTGCCCAGAGGGTCCATCACCTCTTTTGAAGATTTTAGCACAAAATTCCTGCGCAACTTCTCAAGTTCAAAGAAACAGCAGAAAACCGCGATGGCTTTATTCAGACTTAGGCAAAGAGAAAGAGAAGATTTGCGCGAATACGTGAAGCGTTTTTCCGCAGAGAAGTTAGAAATCCCCGTGACACCTCCCGAAATCCTCGTTAGCGCATTCATCCAGGGATTGCAAGATGGCGATTTCTTCCGATCACTAGCCAAAAGAAACGCCTCAACCTTCGCAGAATTGTTGGAACGTGCAGAGAAATACATCAATTTAGAAGAATGTCGCCGGATGAAAGAGGGAGAACGTTCCAGAGATACGGGAAATAGCGACAAGCGCATCGTGCGGGCTCCACACAAGGGCAACGAACAATTTCGAAGTAATGTTCGTTCGTTAATGGAAATACAAGAAGAACAACCGGAGGCACATTACCCCCCTAGCGCGAGAAGACACAACCAGTTCCCTACATCAGGAGGACCCAGATTCAAAATAGGAGATCCCCGGTTCGACAGGTATACGGAGCTCGCTTTACCCAAATCTGTTATTCTCGAGCGTATAGCCAAACACCCAAAACTACGATGGCCAAGGGGGCATAGCGAACCACCAAGGGGAACAGCAGTCGCGAGTGGATATTGTCACTTCCATAATGATTATGGTCATGAGACCAATGAGTGCTTCACCTTACGGGATGAATTAGAAAGGTTGGTGCGATTAGGGGCCCTGTCAGAATATGTCATGGAAGAAAGTTCTAAAGGAAGAAGGGACAGCGAGAAAAGGCGAAGAGATGAAGAGGATGAAGTAGAACCAATAATAAAACGGGGGTTCATCAGTATGATCATTGGCGGCCCGACAGACGGAGATTCAAATCGAGCGCGACGTTACCGCCTTCAAACCATCAAGAAAGCCGAGGTAAACCAAATTAGCGTTAAGGCTGAAGCTCATCCCATTATTTCCTTCGGACCTCACGATTGCTGCGCCCTAGACACGCCGCACGCAGACGCACTGGTGATAACCTCCAACGTCGCTGGTTATGATGTCTCGAGGATCTTCGTGGATAATGGTAGCTCGGTGAATGTTCTATTTCATGATTGTCTACAGCGCATGGACCTCGAAGTGGACGTCGCCCCAGTATCCACAATGTTATATGGTTTTAATGGAGGGTCAGTTCGTCCGTTGGGCCAAGTGAAGCTTACGGTGTCTCTAGGAACGGCCCCACTCGTGAAAATTAAAACAGTTAATTTTATGGTGGTAGATGCGCCCGAATCCTCATATAATATGATCTTCGGGAGGCCCATGATTAATACCTTCCGGGCGATACCTTCAACATACCACATGAAGCTAAAATTTCCTGTAGGGAGTGAAGTCGGAGAGGTCATTGGAGACCAAACGAGCTCACGGTCGTGTTACGTAGAATCAGTTCGTCAAGGGGAAAAGAGCAAAAGAGTCAGAGAATCGCAAGGCGGAACCATAGATGGGAAGAAAGTACGAACCAACACAGCGGAGGCAACGCCGATCCACACTAGCACCAGCGAAGAACTTATAGAGGTCAAAGTCATACCCGATCGCCCAGAATGCGTCACGCGAATAGGGTCTAGTCTAGATGGAGAAATGAAGGAGCAGCTGATTGGTTTGTTGCGAGACAATTCGGACGTGTTCGCATGGAAATCGGAAGACCTCACTGGAATAGACCCAAGCATCATGGTCCATAAGCTACACATCAACACGAAGGTCCGACCAGTGAAGCAAAAGAAGAGGCATTTCGGAGCCATCAAAGATGCTATCATCAAGGAGGAAGTGGACAAACTCCTACAAATCGGACACATACGCGAAATCCAATTCCCCGAATGGCTTTCAAACGCTGTTCTAGTAGCTAAACCAGGCGGTAAATGGCGTATGTGCATAGATTTTCGCGACCTCAACGCCGCATGTCCTAAAGATCACTATCCACTACCCAGGATAGATCAGCTGGTAGATGCCACGGCAGGATGCGAATTACTGAGCATGATGGACGCATCGCAAGGGTATCATCAAGTCAGACTAGACGTCATAGACCAACCCAAGGTTAGTTTTATCACATCGGGAGGCACATACTGTTATCAAGTTATGCCGTTTGGTTTAAAAAATGCGGGTGCGACATATCAGAGGCTAGTAGACAAGGTGTTCGCTAAGCAATTAGGGCGAAATCTAGAGGTATATGTGGATGATATGCTAGTAAAAAGTCGCGAGGCCACATCACACATAGCTGACCTCGCGGAGACCTTCTTGACTCTTCGAAGATATGGCATGAAGTTGAACCCTGCTAAATGCTCTTTCGGAGTCTGCACCGGAAAATTCCTGGGATATATGGTCACTAAACAGGGCATAGAGGTCAACCCGGAGAAAGTGAAAGCGATCACAACAATGACTGCGCCAAGGACAATCAAAGAAGTACAAACGCTGGCGGGGAAAGTCGTAGCACTCAGTCGGTTTGTGTCACGTCTCGCCGAACACAGTTTCCCTATTTTTCGAGCATTACGAAAGGGGAAAGAGTTCGCCTGGACGAAGGAATGTCAAACCTCCTTCGAAAATCTGAAGCAAGTCCTTTCGAAACTCCCTTCGCTATCCCCCCCAGAAGAAGGAGAAACCCTCTGCATGTACTTAGCTGCAGGGGATGAGTCCATCAGCTCAGTATTGTTCAGAGAAAAAGATAAAAAACAGTTGCCCGTGTATTACGTAAGTAAAATCTTGCAAGGCGCCGAACTTCGCTATCCCGAAGTCGAAAAGGTCGGCCTGGCACTCATAACAACAGCAAGGCGATTAAGACCATACTTCATATCCCATACTATAATAGTAAGGACCAGCTATCCTCTACGACAGACATTAGGGAACGCCGAAGCATCGGGGCGCATGGTCAAATGGGCCGTGGAATTAGGCCAGTACAATGTCGAATACGAGCCCCGGACCGCAATAAAAGGGCAGGCACTGGTAGATTTTCTGCAAGAAACTACGCGCATTGAGAACTCGCAGCCATGGGAGGTATATGTGGACGGATCTTCCACAAATCAAGGCGCCGGAGCAGGTGTGTTGCTTATAAAACCCAACAAAGAAGAATTCCACTTTGCTATAAAATTCAATGTTAGAGCATCAAATAACGAAGCCGAATATGAGGCCTTGGCGCAAGGACTGGAGATAGCACAAAAAATGGGAATAAAAAAAGCCAAAGTCCACTCCGACTCTCAATTAGTGGTACAACAACTGGCGGGTGAATACGAGACCAAGGATGTACGGATGGAAGCATATGTGAAAGTTATCAAGACATTGGTCGAAGGCTTTGAAGAGTGCGAAATCATCCAGATCCCGCGAGAATCAAACTCACAAGCTGATTTCTTGTCCAAAATTGGCAGTTCATCCGTGGATTGCAGCGAGCGGAATATAACCATATTATCAACTTGCGGACGATTTTTTGAAAGTAATAGCGAAAAACTTGTTGCAAGGGTGGAAGATCAGGAAGATTGGCGAACACCAATCATTACTTACCTTAAAGGCAATACAATCTCAGATCGACGCACGCGAGAACGAATAGAATACAAGGCCCGGCATTTTTATTTAATAGGCGAAACGTTGTTTAAGAGATTATACTCGCATGTAGACGCAAGGTGTCTAGGAAGCAGCGAAGCTGAATACGTGCTGAAAGAAGTACATGAAGGATGGTGTAGCAACCATGAAGGAGCAAGAACAATAGTACAAAAGCTGTTAAGGGCAGGATACTACTGGCCTACAATGAAGATGGAAGCCACGCAATTTGTAAGACAATGCCCTAATTGTCAAGCACATGCCATAGTAGCACGTCAGCCAGGCGAACCTATGAAAATCATATCGTCACCATGCCCTTTCGCGCAATGGGGGATCGATCTGGTGGGCCCCTTTACAATGGCGGTTCGCAGAAAGAGGTACCTTATCGTAGCTGTAGACTATTTTACAAAATGGGTGGAGGCCGAGGCGTTATCGCGAATCACTGAAGATGAGGTAATGAAATTTATTTGGAAAAACATTTGTTGCCGGTTCGGAGTCCCCAGAATTATTATATCGGATAATGGCACACAGTTCAACGGTAAAAAGATAACGGGATGGTGCACAGAGATGAAGGTCGCCCAACGTTTCACATCCGTGGCACATCCACAAGCAAACGGGCAAGTCGAAGTAATCAACAGAATCTTGGTGGACGGTATAAAGAAACGCATTGAAAAGGCAGGCGGTGGTTGGGTAGAAGAATTAGACTCGGTTCTATGGTCTTATCGGACATCACCTAAAAGGGCTACCGGAGAAACACCCTTCAGCTTGGTTTATGGGATGGAAGCGATCGTGCCGGCCGAGATAGGCCTGGAATCATTAAGGGTTCGCGAATATGATGACAGGGAGAATGAAGAAATGATGCGAGAACACTTAGATCTTTGCTACGATAAAAGAGAAGCAGCAGACTTGAAGATGAGAGATAGCAAAAATCGCATTAAAGTCAGCTACGACCGAAAAGTCAACCCGAGAAATTTTCAAATAGGCGATCTCGTATTACGGCGAGCCGATGCACTGAAACCCACGGGCAAGTTAGAGGCTAATTGGGAAGGTCTCTACACAGTAACGAAGGTCGCAGCGGGTGGCGCCTACGAGTTACAAGATCGAAAAGGCAAAAAAATACCAAGAACATGGAATGTATGCCACCTTAGGAAGTTCTACGCATAGCAGATCGCGACGACAGGTTAGCAAAAAAAAAAAAAAAAAAAAAAAAAAAAAGTTGTAATTCTCTTCAATAAGTGGATCTTTTCGCACATGGGTCTCGGCCCCGTGGTTTTTCCTTTCACTTCGGGAGGTTTCCACGTAAAAAAAATCTTGCGTCTTGTCTCTCTTTTATTATTATTTTATTTTTATCGTAAAAAAAAAAAAAAAAAAAAAAAAAAAAAAAAGGAAAAGGGGAGAAGGAAAGGGTTGGAAGATCCCCGTGGCTATGGCCCAAAAGGTAGTCGCGAACATATAGAAAGGGTTGGAAGATCCCCGTGGCTATGGCCCAAAAGGTAGTCGCGAACATATAGAAAGGGTTGGAAGATCCCCGTGGCTATGGCCCAAAAGGTAGTCGCGAACATATAGAAAGGGTTGGAAGATCCCCGTGGCTATGGCCCAAAAGGTAGTCGCGAACATATAGAAAGGGTTGGAAGATCCCCGTGGCTATGGCCCAAAAGGTAGTCGCGAACATATAGAAAAGGGTTGGAAGATCCCCGGGGCCTCGGCCCGAAAGGTAGTCGCGGTAATGCAAAGAGCTCCAAAAAAAAAAAAAAAAAAAAAAAAAAAAAAGGGGAAGAAAGTCATAAGACCGTAAAGATGATATATCCCCAAGACCACAGCAAGGAGACAAGCTCGCGAAACGATCCCTGAGAACCTGGAAAGATCAACCAGTTCGTGCGCGCTGACCCAGCAACATACAAAATAACAAGCCATACCAACAGAAACAAATCGCAAGGTATGAAAACAGATCCCATAAAATAGCAAAAATAGCATAAATAGTATTAGTTTAGAACAACGAGCACAAAAATCACAAAAGGGAACATTGAAACTCCCACATATTTTAAGAAAAACTATCCCTAATCTATGCGGGTGAACCTTCGGCGAGATCATCTGGAGTCGCATCACCTTCATCATCAGCAGCGTTATAGGCATCAACGGCGTTTCCCAGAGCGTCCTCTTCAGTATCTCTTCTGACAGCCGCCGTCGTCGAAGGACCAGCCTGGTCGGAAGGGCGAGGACATAGTTGGTTCGCAACGGACGAAAAGATTGGCACCCACCAAGCTAAGTTCGCGGGCTCGGAAGGATCCCCTCCCCAACCGGGAATGTTCTGGCTGGCTTTCTTTGACATCTCCTTTTCGTCTAGCTTCAGCGAGAACCCCGCAGCATCGATCTCTGTTTGTGCAATCCGAATCCCTTCTGACCAGAAGAACTTGGAAACAGGAAGAGCCCTCCGGAAGAAAAGCATGGATTTCCAAAGTCTTGCCAGAAAAGCCCCCACAAACTCGTCCCTAAATCGCTCTCCAAGGGGGGTATGAAGGAACTCCATCCGACCCACACGGCGACCTTCTTCATATCGCAGGGAGCTGTTGTCCATGGCTTCGGATAGTTGGCTAAGGGTATGCTTATGCTCCTCCTCCATCAAAGCCATCTTATCTTTGAGCGAGTCGACCTCCACGCGCAAGCTGCTCATGTCCTCCTCCAACCTTTCATTTCGTTTCTCCACCAGTTGTTTCTCGTCACTTAGCTGCTTGCGATCCTTCTTCAACCGGTTATACGCCTCGCGGAGGGTATCACTCCGCTGAGAAGGGCAGGTGGCCCACAATGTTTGCAACTGTACAAGAACTAGAAGTATGAGGACGTAATCCTTCAAAAAAAAAAAAAAAAAAAAAAAAAAGGGGAATGGCCGACAGACCTTGGCCAAATGGTAATTAGAACGGTCAATGCGGTGGTCCAGACTCATCTTGCCCCATAACTCGCGATCTCTGGGGGTCGCCTGCTCACGAAATATCTTGCCGATCTCCGCACCATCCTCGCATTCAGCGAAGCTAAAGCCCTCTCTCACAGGAGTCAAGCCTAATTGGGCCTGCACCCCAGCACCCGCACTTGAGCTCAAGTCGATAATGTTTGGGGAATGATGGTCAGAAGAGGTGCGAACCCTTTTGCGGGACGAAGAACCCGTTGCGATCTCTTTCTTCTTACGTTTCTCCGAGATGTCCATCTCAGCGACAACATCAACATTATCAGGCAATATCGGTTGCGAGGAGGAATGTTGGACCAGATCGCCAATATGGGTGGGAACCACCGGATTCAGCTCGCCCTCGGGAAAGATATCAAATGAACTGTCTTCGCTGTAGAAGAGTTTGTTGAACTCCATTCCTAAAAAAAAAAAAAAAAAAAAAAAAAAAAAGGGGGGGGTCAGAGTTAATGGAAGACACATCGATACGCGCTGATAAAGGCATATAAGGAGAATGAAGCTATACTTATGTTGTGATAAGGAGTGGCGGTCGAGCTGAGCCATCTCAGGCCAAAATGTGTTAAGATGCGCGAATTCCGAGTTAATTTTTCCACATGAAACCAATCTGGGCGAACTAGATCTAGGAAGTTCCTCAAAGTAGAATCCATACGAGGTTTGTCAAAAGGAGGAGTTTCATTGATCATTCGAGTAGGAAAAGGAAACGGGGTAGAGGAAGAAATATAAACATAGTATCGATCCCAATAATGCACCTTATTGGGATACTTGTCCATAAACTTGGTACCAGCACGGGCGGCCAAATAAAACATATAGGGGGAATATTTCTTCGCAATAAAACAAGCGAACAAGCGATCAGCAGTCGGCTCTATTTTTTGCCACGCCAGAACACAATAGAAGACCGACATAAAGCGAATAGAATTGGGGTGGAATTGATTAATGGGAATACCGTACTTCTCAGAAACTGCGACGAAGAACGGATGGAGGGGAAGAGCGAGACCAGCATAGAATTGGCCTAAGTGAAAGGTGACACTGTTAGGAGGAGGAGAATGAGGTCGCTCGTTCTCGCGAGGAGTCGCAATAGAAAAGCCTGAAGGAAGGCCCACGTCGCGCATAAACAGTTCTATATGGCGAAGTGTCACGAGGGAACTCTCTGAAATTCCCGCTTCCCCTGATTGGACCTTTTTCCTAACCTTTTGAGTCACCGGCCGAGGCTCAAGGTTTATAAGGGGGCGAGATGTGTCAGAAAGTGTGTCGGAAGAGGAGTCAGATGAGGAAGAACTAGAAGACGAAGATGACAATATGACTAGAGAAGGATCCTCATTTGGAGGCAAGTTATGCTCGGCGGAAGAAGGGGGACGAAGAGATGACGATGAAGGATCAAAAGCCATGACACGACGACTCAAGAAATTACAAAGCAGAGAGGAAGTTTTTATAGACGTATTAAAGAATAAAGAAAATGAGGCAGAGAACGAAGAAGTACCTGATGCCTTAGAAAGAAAAGAAGGCTAAGGGATGCGCGAGGCTGGTTCTCACGATGAGCGAACTGGAATAAAAAAGGAGCGAGTAGCAAAAAGACGAGACGGAATAGTAAGTTTGGTAAAAGAAGTGGATGAAATGGAAGAGGAGGTATATATAGGGAGGGGGAAAAGGTAAGGTGAAACGATCCTGCAAAAGGGACCGTCGGATCAAACGGTGATGGAAGGCGGAGATTAAGACACGAGATCCGGGTAGCTGTAACGGGCGGAAAATCTTGAACAGGTGTCTCGTCACGGTTGGGCGGCGACAGCTATCGAAAAGACGAGAAGATGATACGTTCCCCACGTGCGAAGAACGCGGGACTCGAGACGCAGGGCAATAATGAAAAGCATTGGGAAGGGGCGCGTGTTCACAGAAATAAATACGTGGTGGAAAAAAGCTCGCACGATTAACGGTGTGAAGTTCGCGAATATGTTTCCAATTTTCTACGGTTCCCTCTCTCATTTCTATGTTTTAGTCCGCTCCAAGCATATTCTCTAGCGAACTATCTTTAGGTTCACTAGAGAATAGGGGGGACTAGATGATAGGGCCCAGTTTGTCAACCTAACCATTTGTAATGGGCCCGGGTGCGAAAAGGATAGCCCGCATAGGGGTTGGGCTAAGTGGGACGAATCTCGGGACAACTAAGCCCAAATCGACCTATCGAGCAAAGCTCAGCCCATAAGATGGCGTATGGTTTTCTCTCTAACACGCTCAAACAAGGCCCAGAGGAATTGAACGTGGGCGAGAAAACATGGCCCAAGCGAGTTAAGAGGGCGCGATTTCAGCATGAGAATGAGAGGGAGAGGCAATCAGATCTTCTATATAAGGCCCAAGATCAAGACCAAGGAGGAGAGACGGGAGTAATGGACGAAATATGTCCCCTTAATTGCCGGGAACAATTAGCTTATAAAGACCTTTGTAATCATCGTCGAAGGACACGGATATACAACAGAAAAGAAAAAGACAAAAAGAAAGAAAATAATAAAAAAAGATCAATAAAGATTTTTATCGTAATAGAATTTTTACCGGAAGATTCATAACTAGGGTCCCGGTGGAGAATTCTTGAAGGTGCGAACTTTCGACACCTTCAATATTAATCCAATTGGCGGACTCAACCATGCATTGGAGAGACATACACAATCACACAAAGCTCAGTTATAATGATAAATTTATATGATAAATAGTGATTTTTTTAATGGAAATTGTTAATTACATAATAATTTTCGTTAATTACAGAGTGGTTTTTATTAATCACAGAGTGGTTTTTGTTAATTGATAAGTTTATGGTGAATTTTTGTTAATGGAATCCGTTAATTACATAGTGATTTTCATTACATAGTGGTTTTCATTAATTACAGAGTGATTTTTATTAATTACAGAGTGGTTTTCATAAGTTTTAGTGAATTTTTGTAATGAAACTTGTTAATTATGTAGTGATCTTCGTTAATTACAGAGTGGTTTTCATTAATTATAGAGTGGTTTTTGTTAATTGATAAGTTTTTAGTGAATTTTTGTAATGGAGTTTGCTAACTACATAGTAATTTTCGTTAATTTACAGAGTGATTTTCATTAATTATAGAGTGATTTTTATTAATTACATAAAGGTTTTTGATAAATTTGTAATGAATTTTGGTAACAAAATACTATAATCACATAGTGATTTTTATAAGTTTATAGTGGATTTCAATTTGTTAAAAATAAATATATTTTTTTTTTAAATTTAACTTAATGTGAAAAAGAAAAAAAAACGCCAATTAATTAATGGAATGAGAAAGAGGCGTGATATGGGAGAGAATAGGGGGTGTGGGGGAGAAAATAGGGGGATTTGCATATCTACCAAAACAATAATGAATTTTTCAAAATAATATAATATGGTAATTTTCAATAATATTAAATAGGGACATTTTGGATAATTCGAGTCAATTGGATTTATAACAAATATCAATAAAAAAAGTTGGATTTATCAAGAAGTCAAAATTAAATAAGGGGTGTTTGTCATATAACCCCTATTTTAAAAATTGTTTTTTTTTTTCCTTTCTTTTTTCCCCTTCTTGACCCAAACAGATGCAGATTCCCTCCGTCCTCACCTTTTGTCTTCAAACAAGACCCCTATTTCTTTCATTTCGCAATTTTCTTCCTCGCTCTTCTTTATTCTTTATTTTCTTTTCGGTCATTAAATTTTTCGAGCAAACATCAAGATCCGGCTACCAAATACCAAGATCCGGCCACCAAGCACCAAGCTCCGACCACCCACGACTAGACCCACCCAATTTCAGCCATACACACAACATTTTGATCTCTATGACCGAATCGCCGGTTCCCGATTCTTTACCCGTCGAACCGGGCTCTGGACTTTAAACCCCGGCTTTGGTGGTTGGATCGGACCGCTTTACTGCCGGTTCGCGGTCGGACCGGGCGGTCCGGTCCGTATCTGACAACCATGCTCCTTATAAAGCCGCCACAGCCTCCTCTTTGCTCTCCACACCAAACCCAAACGGCGAAACCCCCAAACCCAAACGGCCAAACTCAAACTGCCAACCCAATCTCATTCATTCATTCATTCATTCATCCCTCCTCCACCACTGTCTAGTTCCTCCGCTACTCATTCAGGCTTTAACAGAGAGCCAGCCACTTTAATTGATTAATTGATTGAATACCAGTAGGGTGCGATCAAGATGGTGGAGTATGGTGGTCACTTTAATTGATTAATTGATTGAATACCAGTAGGGTGCGATCAAGATGGTGGAGTATGGTGGTCGACGAGGGGAAATACGGTGGGGCGATCAGACGCTTCTACCTCTGCGTCGCATCAAGCAATTCTCCGGCACCGTCTCTTGCTGGTAAAAAGAGGACTGACATATGATTTTTGCTTTTGTTTAAATTGCTTGAACTTCAATTAGTAGTTTATTGTATCAGCAGTATAATCACGTGAATCATATAGGTATTGTGATTTCAAGTTTTCGGCCCTCAATGAACCCTTGTTTCGTTTCGGTCGGCGACACTCTAGGTTGTGCTTCTGTTTTTCTTCTTTTCCCCTTTCATTCATTGTGATTTTGGGCTAACGGGAATATAGTATCTTCTCCTTGTCCCTTGCAGGTCCCTGCGGGTATGGTTCTCCATAGGAGTCGTATTTAGTTTGGCGGCTTTACTTGGAGTCACACTAGTCAGTGGCTGATCTTCAACTTTGTCTTCTTTTTTTTCCTGAACTAAGAGAATTGTTTACGATGGCTTTTACCCTTAATCTTACATTGTTCTTTGTTTCCATTTATTTTTTATTTTCAGATTATTCTATGTGAATTGGTCCGAATAACACTTGTATGCGCCGGAAATACCTGGACGGGTAACTCCTTGTTTGGGCTTGCCTCTGTGGTTAGTAATAAATCATTTGCCCTACTCCGCTCTTAGGTAGATGTTTGAATTTCATCTACCGAGAAGTCAAGTTATGTGAAACTGAAGTGTCTTGATTTCAACATTTCAATGTCACGGGAGTTATTTATATAACCAGAAATAAGGTCACAACTGTTATATTTGGTTTATCTCTAACTTGCACGTACTTCTATCAGTCTATGTATTACTAATAAACAGTGAGATGTGTAGAACCTATGGCAACTTTATTTGTTATTATTACTCTTTGTAATTTGAATGAGTATTAGCTAGTTAAGAAGTACTTTAGAAATATTTGGTCATTTGGCATTTGTTGTTCCCACATTTTATTACTTTTATTGTTACATTCGTACTTACTCTTTATGCAGATTGGCGGGTTGCACATTTCACTTCCCAATATGGTATATTTGTGCTTATCTTCTGTCATATGCGTATTTGTTCATGAGCTTGGGCATGCTCTTGCAGCAGCAAGGTAAGATTCATCTCCTTTCGTTCTAAACATGCATTGATGCTGAAAGAATTTAAAATAGCATGTCCTTTAGTTGTCATTCCCCTATGTAGTGCCTACATGTAGTTCTAAAATCTTTTTTTTTAAATGTCCTCATTATTAACTCTCAATTTATGATAACATGGTCTCAAATCAACTTAAGTCTTACTTAGGTATTTTTTATTTTTTATTTTATTAGAACACAATTTACTTATTTAATTTATTAAAATATTATTCTACCCCTTAATCAAAACTACCAACATTCTCAATAAAATATTTCATTTCTTGTTATTAATAAAAAAAAAAAATCACGCTAATCAATTTTATACCGCCTGATTTAATATAGAATAAGTTACAAATTACGATCATTAAACCCTCTACTAGTAGTGCAAGCGTCAAAACTACGAAAGATAATTCATCAGTTGAAAATTGTCAACATTTTTTGTATAGCACTTTGATGGTGGCAATTATGATCTTAGACTACAGACCATGCAGCATCCGGTGTCCGCAAGTACTAACATTGTTACCTGTAAATCATGAATAAGATAAACTCGTTGAGATTGTTCCAGCCATAACCAGTTTGAAAATATTCCTTGATGAACTAAGAAAGAAACAAAAAAAAAAGGTGTAGAAGTTATGCAATTTTCACATTCATGTAAATTATATCATCTTAAGAATTGGGGAATAAGCGAGTTTGTTGGCTAGAGGATCTACCTCACAATGATTGCTGCAATTTCTTTGGTGCAGTGAGGGTGTGCACGTCGAGTATGTTGCTATCTTTTTGGCGGTGTTGTTTCCAGGAGCTTTGGTGGCTTTCAATCACTCATCATTGCAGGCATTACCTTTGGTTGCATCTCTCCGTATATATTGTGCTGGTATTTGGCACAATGCGGCGGTAAGTGTGAGTATTATTTGTCCTCAAATGTTATGTGTAATTTACATACCAGTAGCAATGTATGCTGCCAGATGCTGGAACAGGATGGACTTATTGTTATCTTCTGCAGTTTTGTGTTGGTTGCGCCCTGGCATTAGTCCTTCTTCCCTTCATCTTCAGTCCATTCTACGTACACGGTGAAAGCCTAATGGTGTAAATTTGTAGTTACATGATTTTGTTGAATTATTTCTGAATGATCCGTAGCCAAGTCATTTGTTAAACCAAAACGACTTGTGATTCCGCCACAGGTTCTGGATGTGCCATCTATGTCACCATTATACGGTTATCTCTCACGTCATGATGTTGTATTTTCTTTGGATGGCATCCGTATTCATACTACAGAAGAGTGGAAGCAGACGATCACTATGTTGACTGAGCAGACTTACTCGCTTAGCTCTGATCAACCTAGTGTAAATTTAAATGTTGAAAATGGTTATTGTATTCCTCAATCTTTGACTAAGGAGATTGCTCAAGTTCAGTTTAAAGGGAATCAAACATATTGTCCAAAAGAACTCATTGCCTTTGCATCGATGACCTGTCTGGATGTGGAAAAGCATACTAATGATGCCAACCGAAACAATCATCAAAGAAGAGAAAATATTCACTGTTTGGATGCTAAGGATGTGATAAAGCTTAAAAAATGTGCCTACCCTAATTTTAAGGAGCAAGCTTTAACAAATGGAAGTAGCTGTCTTTGTTCAGAGGTGATATACCTTACAAGTTACAAATATCCAAAAATCTATTGGTAATGATACTTGTATATTGTCTATGACACTTGTGGCACAGGTAGAGTCATGCTTGACGCCTATGCAGCTGCCAGGTCTACGGTGGGTTGAGATAACATATTCAACTTTGGAATGCCACAGTCGTAGAAGAAGTTTATTTTCTCCAGAAAAGCATTCTAGCAGTGAAAAAACAAGCTGTCTTCAGACATTTGTCTATGTTGGTGATCTGATCACTATGGCAAATTCCATCCATTTGACTTCCTATCTGCCTCGTTGGTCAATTTATTTCATGGCATATCTTCCAAATTTATTGGAGAAACTATTCGCATATGCCTTCCATGTCTCTATGGGACTTGCTCTCTTGAACAGCCTGCCGGTAAGTCAGAAAACCATTTTATGTTTGACCTATTTGATAACTGGTAACTGTAGCATGCATTATTGTAGGAACACTGTATTTTCCTGTTTGTGAATGTTGGTAAGATGCTTGGCCTAATATTGGAAGGAAATTATCTTGTTAATATACATACTGAATAGCTAGTTCTTGTTAATATTCTCGGAGTTCTCCACAAATAATGCCAGTTTGTTCTTGGACTATCCAGGATTACAAACTTATTACTGACAGAAAGGGTTGTATGAGATCCATATCCTTGGATCTTTCAGATATTGGTTTGTTTTCAGTGTAGGTTTGCATTTGTCGTGGAAAAATAATAATCTTCTGAAAAGTTAATGTATGAAAAATATACTAGTAACAATTTGGCCCATTAGGTGACAGCATGCTTCTTCTACCATCCAATGCTCCTGTTTTATGCAACTGGGAAAGGGATTGGAAAAATTATCGCTATTCCACTTGTTTTTCTAAGATTGCTATCAAACATGTTAAAACATATCAGTCTATGTTGGAATTGTGTTTCTGAGGAATTCGCCTTTTGCTCATAATGCTTGGTATGTCTCTTTGTCGGATTCTGGAATTGTTTTCATATGTATCTCTTCAGTAGGAACTTAAGGATCTGCTGAAACTTACATGTTTAGCTTTGCTTTGGGATCTTAATGTGTTCAAGGTTGTCATTATCAAGTAGAGATTCTGTTGAAAGCCATTGATTTGCGATATTTGAATATCTTTTTATAAAATCATCAGGTGTTTTTTCTTGACGGGGAATACATTTTAGAAGCGACTCTACACTGTTTCGGTTCATTGAGCTCCAGGATGAGGCAATCAGTTCGGCGGTGTTGCCTGCTTGTAGGGACCTCTTTTTCTGCCTGTTTTATCTTGCAGACAATCTTCGTCTCTGTAAGCTAATGTCCGTATGTCCGTATCTTGTAGGGTCATTTCATCATCGTTCTTCATTTAATTTATATGTCCGTATGTGCTTTGAGTTTTGTAGTTGTTTGCCGGTAGACGTGGTAGTTTTTCCCGATGTCAAATTAAAATCGATTGGTGTGAATTTACCAGTTTAGCAAATAGGTTTGATGAATGTCAGTAATTGAGGGAGGGATTTCATTCAAATATATTTTTGGGTTGAATTCGAAGTTATCATTTTATCCTTTTAAAATCCATATCAAATAACGTCAATTTACTTTTTACTAGTAACATAAATTATGATATCAAACTAGAGAAAGGTTGTATAACAATAGTAGTTTTTGATGGTTTATGCTGGTTGAAATGCAAAGGTTACGAGGATAACATAAGAAGTGGGGGCATCTCTGGGCAGTAGAAACAAAAATCAAGAATCAAATATTTTTTTGACGAATTGCTTACATTCATTCAATTACAAATAGGAACAAAAAAACAACAATGTTATTTTCTACCCTACCTACCTTGTGTCTGGTATTTTCCTCTGACTGGGTACAGGGTACTAGTGCTATCCATTTCATATACGACTATCTAATAATAGTACAGTATAAAAACCTCTACCGTACGTACGTACGTACCCTTGTGTTTGTTTCTATCATCTCGGAACTACAAAAATGAGGTATGACCTCCACCTAGAGGTATCCTAGGACTGAATACAACAGACACCTTCATCAAATGAGGGCATTGTGCGAACCCGATGCTCTGAAACCAACAAACACAAAACAGTGACTTTACTATTATATATATATATATATATATATATATATATATATATATATATAACAATAAAATGAGACAAGTATAGTTTTTTTCGATAATTGGTCAGAAATTGTTTCGGTACGTACCGGAATACTCAATACAAGTCCTTGAGCATTAACCAGGACAGGCATACTTCTTCTGGCAGCAACTGGAATACACTTTAAGCATTCAATAGCTCTACTTGCCGACAATATACCATAATAGCTGCTGCTGCTGCATTTATCATCATCCTGATGATTATTTTCTTCTGGTGGTCCCACATTTGCCTTGTTCTTCTTCGACAAGTCCGAAAGATACAACCAATCAGCATCCACCATGTGGCGCACCTCTTCGACAAGTCCTGGTTTATCATCATCCAACTGCTGCTAAAAAAACAATCTCCTTCTCCATCACACCGCGTCTTCCAATCTACTACAAATCTATCCATGAAGTAACCTACTTGGCCAGGCATAATAACAAAATTGTTCAAAGCAGCTGCTACTGCATCATTTGAAGATGGTATACCATCTTTCGACGCAAATTTAGAGACAGCTTTTGACTTAAAATCATCACTTTCTTCCTGCTGCAAGGTAACAATACTCTCATACGTAGAATGACTAAGAATGCCAAGCTTTTTGGCTTCGATTAGAACAGACTCAGCAGCTATGTCTGAAAATGGAGCATCAGAAGTGAATCTATCCAAATACGCTTCACTTTCTTTTACAATCTGCTCTAAATCGCTTGTGGGAAAGCAATTCTGCCCTCCGTAAGAAAACGGATGAAACAACTTCATAGTCACAGGGAAAGACAAATTGACAGAGCAGCATACAAGGACCTTAGTTCCTTTGGATCCAGGAGCTGGACATAGATAACAACCACCTACAGACTACAGTCAGACTAGTCTGTAAACATTTCCAATAAACAACTCATTATTAGGTAATCAAAAACAACAAAGTGCTGCAGCAGCAGCAGAGAAATACATTATTATTTTTATTAACCTTGGATGGTAAAGTACGAATGTAGCTTTGTAGCAATTTCACCGCCTTCCCTCTAACTGGTCTGTGTTTTTGTGAGATGAACTGATGTACCCAAAACAAATAGCCTAATTCAATTCCAATACAAAGTGGTACTTATACTTGTCGAAGTGATATATTTGCATGAAATGTGCATGCTAATTTGGCAATACCTGCACTACTGAAGTAACAAACTTTGCGAGGTAAATATCCTTGACTTCCATTGCACGGAGAATTTCCAAATCGATCACTGCATAGCCATGCTGCATTGAATTTATTTTTTCTTAAATTTATTTTTGGGATTAACATTATGATGACAACAGAAAATAAAACAGCAAAACAGCAGATTATCACAAAACAAAAGCATCTCAATAAAAAGAGCATACAGGCATGATGGTCACAGCCTGTTTCAGCAACAGATTACAGAATTTGTCAACAAGCAATCGGGTTCCTCGACACGCTGATATAGTTGCTTCCAACTCAGTCTTGAATATAGCTGTACCATATTAGATTAGAGCATCACATTAGCATTTTAAAATACCTAATCATCTGTCACTTATTATCCATTTTAATCAAAGACCAGCATCAGTATAATGCTTTACATGATGAAAAATTACTTAATGACATCCTGATCCTATTGCGAGCATATACAGGACTCTTATTTGTCGGATCTTCAACCCATTGTTGATTACCACTTCGACATATCTGCTTCAACAAACAACTTAGGAACAATTAAAAATAGCTATAAGCATCTAATATCAGTAACTAACAGCTAATGAAGACTTACATCATACATATCTTCCTTTGAGAAGTCTAGAAGTGGTCTCACTATTAAAATGCCACGAGGTCTTGATTCTTGTCCACAAAAATCAGGGAATTGCGTAAACATTTGTGAAGCAAATGACATGCCAGCAAGCCCAAGAACACCACTATTTCTCGATAATCTGAGAATGAACAACTCCGCCTGCATTTTGCATGTGCTTTAGTAATCATATGTTTGTGTTCATATATACTTAAACAATCTGGATGTCAAAATAAAATTTTCTTTGATATTCAAACTCGGCCCGTTAAAATTGAAATATTTCACATGCACGGAATCAACATAAACAATATAAGAAAGATGTAGTTGGCTTCATAAATACATAAATCAGTCATTTCGTTCATTGACTGGGATCATACATACACACAATGTTTGAGCACTTCAATTATACAAAGGAACAAGGAATAAAGTACAACTGAACATGAATACATAATACATATATATATAGATGCTGCAAACCTGGTCATCTGCATGGTGTGCGATCAACAGTATGCTAATCTGCTGTTGGATACATATGTTTTGTAAAGTTTCATACCTGCAAGGGTAGAGGTTATAGATTGGAAAAGCAAACACAAAGCAAATTCAATAGTTAGGGAGAAGGAAAAAACAAACAGAAAAAAGCTAATAAGAAAAAACACCTCTTATTGCGAGCTGCTTCTTGCAAGTGACCGGGGCTAGGTTTACCGTCCAACCATTCGCAATGGGAAACTTGACATTTTATTCCTATATATAGACGACGACAACCTACATTATCTACCCACCTCCCTTCTTCTAGAGAAACCAACAACAAGTGCCTGTTTCCAAAAAGAAAAAATAAAAAAAAAGGTTTGATTTGATTACCCATATCTAAAACTCGATTGCGGACAAGGTCTGCTTCCTCTGCACTTTCTGGACGCAATCCATGATCAACAACAATGGCTAAAAGGCCATCGACATGGTTGCTTCTTCCTTTGGTGGTAACAGAAGTAGCAGAATCAACAAGGTTATCAGATTTCCAATCAGCAGTCAATACACACAGCGCCATACTATCAGGACCACCAGAAACAGCTATTGCTGCATACGAAGGAAAAAAATGAACTCAAACTTTCCTAGGGTACCTACAAAATTGGTGAAGCGCGTAATACTTTGAAATAACTCAAAAGAAAGAGAAAATGGAAATGGAAATAGTTGTTAGTACAGACAGACCATACCAATGCGGTGATGAGGTTTAAGGCCAGCCGCCCCCATTCTCTGGGCAAATTTGTCTCGTCTGTACTCGGACATGTCGATTTCTGCGGTGTGGTGTCTGCAGTAGAAGCGGGCCCGCCTGGCGCCGGAGAATTTTCCGAACCACGAAATGACTGCGGGGATAATCGCCACCGCGGGATGCGACGGCGCCGTATTGGGGAAAGGCATGAGAAGGCCTCGGACCGCCATGGGATTGATTACTCTAAAATTCTATGGGGGCTTTGTTTGTTTGAAATTAATGGGTATGTATGTTAGAATGGAAGGTGAGGAGGAGAGATGAAAGAAAGATGAAGATGAGAGGGTTAGAGTAGAACAGGGAGGTGGTTTGCTTTAGGATTTGGGCGGTGCTGGTATGGCGGATATTAGGCGGCGGTGCTGGTGGCGGATTGCGGTGGCTCATGGCGGAGGGTTTGGGGAATTGGGAAAGTTTGCAGTCTAATTTGGGATTGGAGGGTTAGTGTATTGAAGTTTGGGATCTTGGAATTTGAATGAACCCAAACAAATTGTCAAATCTTTTTCTTTTTCCTTTTCTTTTTCTTTTCCACCAAAAATAAATAAATAAAAGTTTATGCGAATCTATATTCTATACCCATTAATTTATTTTTATAATAATAACCAACTTTCTATAGTTAACTTTAAATCAATATATAAATATCATCCATAAAAAATTATTAAAAAAATTGATTGGGTAACCAAACAAAATTAAAATCACTTAAATTGGTCTACACGTCCAATTCTATAATAATAATTGAAATATTTAATGGAAATTTCGAGTTTTCACGTATAGCATGATAGCAGAACATAACCCAAGAAATTTTTTTCCAGCCTATCAACCACCGTTGATCGCCGGTCTCCGGCGTTGATTTTTTTTTTTTTTTTTAAATTTTTTTTCTTAGAAAAAAATATTTTAATTAATATTACTGTCTAGGCTACTAAATTACTGTCTCATACAGTAATATTACTGTTTGGGACAGTAATATTTTGAATATTATTTTCCCGAACAGTAATATTATTAATATTATTGTCTAAGACAGTTAAATTACTGTTGGAGACAATAATTTAGCAGCCAAGACAGTAATATTAAATAAAATTATTTTTTGTAAGAAAAAATAATTTAAAAAAAAAGTCAATTAACAGTTAAATTATTGCCTGCGACAACTAAATAACTGCCGGAGACAGTAATTTAGCAGCCAATACACTAATAGTAATTAAAATATTTTTTTTAAGAAAAAAAAAATTAAGGAAAAAAAAGTCAACGCCGGAGACCCGGCGGTCAACGGCAGTTGACCGGCCGGAAAAAAAATTTCTGGGAAAAAAAGTTTTTCAAAAAAAAAAAAAAAAAAAAGTCAACGCCGGAGACCGGCGGCGACAGGCGGTCTCCGGTGGTGCCGGGTCAAAATTGGGGTCAAAATTGAAATTAAGGTTAAAATTGGTTAATTGATGAAATTGGGCTAAATTGGGGTGTAAATCATGAAATTGGAGTTGAATTGGGTTTCAATGAATTGGGGGTAATTTTGGTATATATAAAAGGATTTTTCTTATTTGCAAATAAGTTTGAATGAGGTGGATTTATTTGAAAGATAAAAAAGTTGGATGTCCCTCTTTTAATTAAGTGCCCTTGTCATGAGCTTTTTTGTAATTAACCTATTTAATTTATAAAAGATATAATGTTGTGACAATTAATAAAATATTAAAAAAAAATTAGATGGATATATGACCCATCAACCAAACCATCAACCGACCCACGAAATTTCGATAACAGTTTCCAATATTTACCAAATTTGGTTGGATCAGTTGGGTTAGTTTTATGGCTGGTTTTTAACCAAACCAACCAAACCACAAACCTAGTGAATAAATTCATACAAAACATATATAGCTAGGGGTGGAAATCGAAACGAAAGTTCCGATTTCCGCCGAATCCGATCCGAAATATTCCGATTTTGGAACGACTTTTTCAATTCCGAATTCCAAAATTCCGATTTCCGAAAATTCCAAAAAAAATCGGATCGGAATCGGAAATACATAACAGAATTTCGGAATTTCTGATTTCCGATCCGAAATTATTCCGATTATTTCCGATTTTCTAATTATTATTAATATTTATTACTATATATAATATGTACTATATGACTATATTTATCCGCAGTTCTGACTAATTACTAACTATATATTAGTATATTACTAATATTTTTTTCAGATTATTATATATATATATATATATATATATATATAAAGAACATACCCTTTAATGTTCCATTATTATTATTATTATTCTTAATAATAATAAAAAAAAAATAGTGGGTTTAATGGCTTATATAAGTTTATATATATATATATATATATATACTAGTGAGGAGCACCGCGCAAGGCGCGGTGCCGGTGCTCGGATGGGCGGTGCTGATTAACAGGAACGTTCCATGCTAGATTATGCAATTTCTTGATGATTGCATCGACTTCAGCAAAAGGAATTTCCATAACTGATGTTTCCTTAACCAAGTACTAAGACTGAAGAATGTTCTTCTAAATTACGGTCAATACCAAATATGCTTTAGGTATATAAGCAGTAATTTCAAATACAAATGTTAATCATACTCTCACAACTCTACAGATAAGTCACCCTTACTGCCGTACCACTCTACAAAACTGTACATAACCCGTGGAGCAACAATAAATGACAAATAAAACATCTATTGGAAACAATAACCCGACATAGTTGAATGAAAAATAACAAAGTAATGTCTCCACATATCTACGATAGAAAATTAAAAATCTATAACTAAAACATTGATCAGAGGGCTCAGTTCATATCGAAGAAACACGACCGTAACCGAGTTTGAGCATATCAAACTGCATTACGTGAATATCTCGTCCCAAACTGCATTAAAATTTTCAAATGGTAAACCAAAGAAGAGGCTTACAGCATATCGCTCTTCTAGTGGTCTAAGCTCTCTCGATAGGATTGAGTCTACAACTACCATGTCTTAAATTAACATTGATCTTTCTAAAAGAGTGTCATTTACACAGAAAAAGATCATAAGAAACGGCTTCGCGAACATAAAGAGAGGAAAAAAATAGCGAGAAAAGAAAAAGGGGAAGCAACTCGACGGCATTCGGTAATTCCGTAAAGAAGAAGGAAAAAAAGATTACAGAAGCACAATTTTTTTGAATTACTTCATTGACAACAAAAGTTCATCCACAAATCAATGGAATGATTTACCTTGGAAATTATCGCAAGTCTTTCGGAGATTAGTGCTTTCAATAGGATAGTCAGATGTAAGTCTATGTTAGCCTAATCAAAACACCTGTTTTGCAATAATATAAATAAATTATATCAGTACAAAGCATACACAGAAGAACTACCGAAGTGAGCAACCATTGCATGTTGGGAATTTAAATCAATAGAAACAAAGATAGCACACCTATCTGACCAAGCAGCTCAACTTTGATTCCATTGTGCTCTACTTTCTTCCCTGAAACTGGTTTAACAGAAATCTGAAAACATGCTGAAAACATGACATGGCAAGGTATCACCATGATTAGATAATCGAATCTAAATTAGCTTTGAACCTAAATTGGTAATGGCAATGTTAATAACACCACAGCAAAATACCTTCCCATATATGTTTTCGTGATTGTGAAAGAGTGGGACCATTACTGTTTGACCATTCTCCGTCTTCATTGACACCTACAGTAACATTTATACAAGCAACAAAAAAACGATGAGTATGTCCTACCAGTATGTCATACAAGTACTCACAAAAATAATTCAAGAATTTTGTCACGCCGATATGCGACAAAAAAAACTACAGATATTTGCTAACAATGAAAACTTAATACCTACATCTACAATCACCACTCAGTAGACACGATTATGCACTAAAAACAAGTGCAATTGGAAGGAACAACATAATTATAACAAGCGAGACGATAAGCACGCATACAATGCTAATCCGAATGCTAGAGCGATTAGGTAATATATGGTAAACCTTTTTTACTCTGTAAAGAAGATTCTAAAAGTTCAGTGGAATTCTAGAGGATAAAACAAACCTGCTTTCGAGATTTCGCACCCGAAAACATAAATGAAACATAGCATGCCGGCTTAAATGCTCCAACTAAAAAAATATGAAAATAATATTTAAGAATGTCGAGCAAGGGTTGAAACTTTACCATTGCTGAAAATTAACTCAAAATTAAATCAAAGCACCAGCAGAAGCACCTGCAACAAAATTATTTCAGAATTATAACTGGATATGAAACAAATCCACGAAACATCACATCCAAAGAGCATAAACACTGCTCAATAATTCGTGAATAACATAAAATGAGCCGACGACAGCACTGACCTCAGCTACTGCCATAAAATGGACGCGGCAACGCCGGCCTGCCTCATCTTGTTCAAAATCCAGTTAATGAAGTCGTTCAATTTGTCGATGCCGGTCTCGACTTCCGAATATCAATTTCCATTTCGCGCAGTGCTCCGAAACGGGGCATCGATGGAGGGCAGGACGGTGCCGGGGGGGGGGGGGGGGGGGGGGGGGGGGGGGGGGGGGGGGAA
>NW_012193159.1:52224-225542 GCF_000504015.1 Erythranthe guttata
AAAAGTAAAGGAAAAAGAAGAAGCAGGTCGATCGTGCATTTTCTGGAAGAAAAGGGAAAAGGAAAGAAAGTTGCACGCTGATTGGTGGATTGAAACGTAACGGCGCCGTTTCAGATTAAAAGAGGCCAAAGATGAAACGTAGAAAAATAGGGGGGGCGAGAATTGGGGGTTATCAACATAATTAATATATGGACATATTATTATTTTTTAATTTTCTAAAACATACAAAACTCAAAACTCAAAATTTATTAGAATTACTTGAAACCCTACCCCACTCTCTAGCAGCAGTCATCGACGACCACCACCGCTCTCCGACGACCACCACCACCACCAGCGCCTCCCAATTCTCCGACGACACCACCACTTGCGCCTCCCGATTCTCCAACCACCACCACAACTTGCGCCTCCCGATTCTCCAACCACCACCATCGCCACCTGGCCTCCCGGCTCTCTGAAGACCACCACCACCAGCGCCTCCCGGCTCTCCGACGACCACCACCAACGGTATTTGTGTGAGTCTCTTTGTAAGGATCTGATGTATTTAATATTATATTTTGAGTATTATATATATTGCCTTTCAATGGAACAGTAGAATAGGGTTAATTGGGGAGGAAGAAATAGGAAAGAAAGAGTAAAGAAGAAGAAAGAGTTGGTGAAATTCAGATAAAAGTGGCTAGTTGCCTTCATTAATGATTTTCATGCTATTTATAGAAACCTGCCAAATATGACCTAAAGGGATATTCCCCTTTACCCAATACAAAACTAACACCTGTCCTTATTCTAATTGCAGGTATTTAAATAAAATTGGTTGCCAGCACATTTGCTGGAATCTTCAACAGCCCATCCGGTGTTGGGCTCAAGCTTTAGGCCCACTTCAGCAGTTGAGTATGGTTTGGGCTTAGAATAATGCGGCCCACTCGAATCTCCCATTTTGTGCATTTCTGCAGCCAAAACGCCGTCGTCTTCAATTCCTTTATTGAAAGCCCTAATTTTACGATTGCCCCTTTTCCTCTTCGATCCCCAATTCAATTTGCCTGAGTACATGACATTACCCCCGGGATTACCAAATCCTTGTCCCCAAGGATCAAAAGAAGGGAACTTGGCCATCAATTCATCGAAATTCTCCCATGTAGCGTGCGTAGGGTCAGAACCCGACCATTGCACGAGGACTTGGGTGCACGGTAGCTGATTGAGGGTCGTGGTGCGCTGGTCCAGGATTTTGAAAAACTTCAAAAGTTCCAGTATCAGTAGAGAAAGGGAGGTTGGGGCTGGGAATGTGCTTGGTGCTGAGCTTCTTTTTCAGTAGCGAGACATGGAATACATCGTGAACCTTGGAGTTTGGTGGAAGGAGTAGCCGGTAGGCGACGGGTCCCACGCGTTCCACAATAGGATAAGGTCCAAAATACCGGTTCGAAAGCTTCAAATTCCGGCGAAGGGCGACCGAGTTCTGTCTAAATGGTTGCAATTTGAGGTAAACTTCATCCCCCACCTCAAACTGTCGTTCAACCCTTTTTGTGTCCGCGTAGTGTTTCATACGTGTCTGAGCTAGTAACAAATTATCACGAATGAGGTCTAACACAAGAGTTCTGTCACGAATTAAGTCTCCCACTGTAGAGTTGGTAGTGTCTAGATAAGAACCCATAGAGAAATAGGGTGGTTTGTACCCATACAAGGCTTGAAATGGGGACATCTTCAAGCTAGTATGGTGATTGGTGTTGTACCAGAACTCAGCAAGGGTGAGCCATTTCATCCATTGATGAGGGTGCTGACTGGCAAAACACCTTAAATACCCCTCCAAGCACTGATTAACACGCTCAGTTTGGCCATCACTCTGAGGGTGGTAGGCAGTGGACATAGACAGTTTAGTACCAAGAAGTTTAAATAGCTCAGTCCAAAACTGGCTAGTAAAAACCCTATCTCTATCAGTGACAATATTAACTGGCTGTCCATGTAATTTGACAATGTGGTCTAGGAAGAGTTTGGCAACACTTGGGGCAGAGTAGGGGTGAGAAAGGGGTAGGAAATGTGCATACTTGGTGAGTCTGTCTACTACCACTAGTATGACATTCTTACCTTCTGACTTAGGCAGCCCTTCAATAAAGTCCATGGAAACATGTGACCAAGCCTCTTTAGGAATTTCCAAAGGTTCTAATAAACCTGGGTAAGGATTGGTTTCATGCTTGGCTTTCTTACACACATCACAACTCTGAACAAAATTCAGAACATCTGCTTTCATCTTAGGCCAATAGAAAAGTGATTTGGCTCTGTGATAAGTGCCATGAATGCCTGAGTGACCCCCAATAGCTGTGTCATGAAGACTCTGTAGCAGCTTATCCCTCAATAACAGATCTGATCCAATGCAGATTCTCCCTTTATACCTCAAAATACCCTGCACTACTGAGTAATCAGGAAAGGAAGAAGAATCCAACACCTGAGCAGCTAATATTTTCTTGATAGCAGCATCTTGTTCATAGCTATCAAGAACCTCTAGCATCCATTTAGGTTGAACAGTGGTAGTGGCATAGCACTCCCCATTTGTACACTCCTTCCTTGAAAGGGCATCAACTACTCTATTCTCTGCCCCTTTTTTATACTCAATGGTATAATCTAACCCAATCAATTTAGAAATCCATCTCTGTTGAAGGGCTGAAGTGAACTTTTGATCCATAATATACTTGATGCTTTGCTGATCAGTTCTAATAGTGAAGTGGTGGCCCTGTAAATAGTGTTTCCACTTCTGAATGGCCAGCAAAACAGCCATAAACTCCCTCTCATAAATAGATAATGCCTGATTCCTTAAACTGAGTGCCTTACTGATGAAAGCTATAGGTCTGGAGCCTTGCATTAGTACTGCTCCAAGACCTGTAGAGCTGGCATCTGTTTCCACCAGGAAGGGTTTAGAAAAGTCAGGCAGGGCAAGCACTGGTGATGTAACCATAGCCTCTTTGAGCTGTGCAAAAGCACTTTCTGCTTCCTTAGTCCAATGAAAACCTCCTTTTTTTAACATCTCTGTCAAGGGCTTGCTAATAGCTCCATAGCATTGAACAAACTTCCTGTAATAACCTGTAAGTCCTAAAAACCCTCTGAGTCCTTTGACTGTTGTAGGTTTTGGCCAATCCAACATCCCTTTGATCTTCTCAGGATCAGTAGCTACCCCTTGCTCACTGATAATATGACCCAAGTACTCAATTGAAGGTTGAGCAAAGCAACATTTAGACTGTTTAGCATATAAAGCATGTTTCCTCATAATTGCTAGTGTAGTCTCTAAATGATGTAGGTGGTCCTCCAGACTCTTGCTGTATATCAAAATATCATCAAAAAACACCAATATAAATTTCCTCAAATAAGAAGCAAACACCTGATTCATGAGAGATTGAAATGTAGCAGGGGCATTACAAAGCCCAAAAGGCATAACCATGAACTCAAAATGGCCATGATGTGTTTTAAAGGCTGTCTTATACACATCCTCATCCCTCATTCTGATCTGGAAATACCCTGACCTCAGATCCATCTTTGTAAACCACCTTGCCCCATGTAATTCATCTAATAACTCATCTATGACTGGAATGGGGTAATCATGCTTCACAGTCATAGTGTTTAGATATCTGTAGTCCACACACATTCTCCAACTAGAGTCCTTTTTTCTGACCAATAAGACAGGGGAGGCAAATGGGCTCTGACTATGCCTGATCACTCCATTCTCTAGAAGTTCCTTAACAATTTGCTCAATCTCATTCTTATAGGCATGTGAATACCTGTAAGGGTAGAGTTGTTTAGGAATGGCATCCTTCTTGAGAATTATGTGATGTTCAACACCCCTGATTGGTGGTAAACCCCTAGGCTCCTCAAATATATCTTGATACTCCTTCAACAGTTGTGTAACTTCAGCTGGAAATACCTTCTGTGGTCCACTGTCCACAATAGAGTATACTTGACCCTCAGCATCTCCTTTGTGATGTTGCATCATTTTGTAAAATGATTCACTAGAAACCAACTTCCAGTCAACTTCTTCCTTGATATCAGTGATCATGACCCTATGGACTCCACATTTCACCTCAATGCACCTTTTGTCATAATCAAATACCAGTGGGCTACTCTTTAAAAGCCAATCACACCCAAGAATAACATGATATCCCTCCATATCTATTATTCTTAGTGGAAAATTAAAAGTATGGCCCTGCATCTGCCAAGCAAACTCCCTAATGATTCTGGAGCTCAAAAGTTTGGCCCCATTTGCCACTGTAATAATCATATTTGGGGCCATTTCCACTCTGCAGTTAAGCTCTGCAGCCAACCCTCCAGAAATGAAGCTATTTGTACTACCAGTGTCTATAAGTATATTAAGTTGAACATTCCCAAAATTACCATAAACCTTGATGGTATTCACTCCCGTATTGCCCAATAAGGCATTGAGGGAAACCTGTACCTCTTCCCCTGATACATTTCCCTCCAACATTTCTACATCTGACATGGTTTGATAATACTCCATCTCTTCTGCTTCTGTCATCAACATGTAGATATGGCTGTGTTTGCATTTGTGGTTAGGTGTATATGTGTCATCACAGTTGTAACAGAGCCCTTTTTCTCTTCTGGCTCTCATTTCAGCTATGGTAAGGTTCTTTCTCTGGGGAAGCAGAGCAGGTGGTGTGTAGGTTGGTGGTTTATTAGGTTGAGTGGGTGGTGGATTGGGGTTGTGCCATATTTTCTTTGGTTGTGGAAATGGGGTAGTGGTTGGTCTGTAGGGTGGTTTGTTCTTTTTGGTGATTGACTCAATGGTATGTGCTTGTTTCCTGGCCATTTCCATGACATGATGCAAGCCTTTGATGTCAAAAAGGGAAAAGAAGCTCCTGACTTCCTCAGGCAGCCCCTTCATAAAACAGTGCACAAAGTACTTCTCATCATATGTCCTAGTGTTAAATAGCAGTAAATAACACCTCATCTCCTCAAACTTTTCAATAAACTCCTCAACAGATTCTGTCACCTTTAGAGAGTGTATATCATCCAACACATTCCCTTCCTGTAACTCCTCAAATCTGTTGGTGACTAACCCTACAAAATCCTCCCAATACAAATCCCTCTGATTCAAATGGCTATACCATGAGGCTGCCTTGCCCTCAAGGTGAATGGAAGCTATGGCAACCCTCTGCTTGTTAGGTATATTTGGGATGAGTTGAAAGTAGCTATCACACCTCAGTAGCCATGATCTAGGGTTAGATCCATCAAACCGTGGGAATTCAACTCTAGGGCTAGGGTTAAATCCCACAGCAAACTGCTCATCCCTTTCATGCTGTTTAAACCCCCTTAATTCAGTAGCTGGCCTAGTGTAGTGTTCAGGAGTAGCCATAGGGATTGTAGAGTTACCAGAAGCTGATGATGAAGGTCCCCCTCCCATAAGTGGTTTGTCTCTGTGGTAGAACTCCATTCTTTCAGCAATTTTGGTCATCTGTAGCTGCAATAGCTCTACTGCCTTTTGCATTTGTGTCTGCCCTTCTGTTACAGATTGTGATACCAAATTGAGCTGATTTTGGAGCAAAATCTCTACTGCCTGTCTCCTATCCACCTCCTCTTGGATCTTCTGATCCACCAATTTCTTGTGTGTTTATAATATTTCCTTAGATCTGGTAGCTTCAGCCATATTTGTAGTGTTTTTCTCCAGGAAAAAGAGCCTTGCTCTGGATACCAAATGTAAGGATCTGATGTATTTAATATTATATTTTGAGTATTATATATATTGCCTTTCAATGGAACAGTAGAATAGGGTTAATTGGGGAGGAAGAAATAGGAAAGAAAGAGTAAAGAAGAAGAAAGAGTTGGTGAAATTCAGATAAAAGTGGCTAGTTGCCTTCATTAATGATTTTCATGCTATTTATAGAAACCTGCCAAATATGACCTAAAGGGATATTCCCCTTTACCCAATACAAAACTAACACCTGTCCTTATTCTAATTGCAGGTATTTAAATAAAATTGGTTGCCAGCACATTTGCTGGAATCTTCAACAGCCCATCCGGTGTTGGGCTCAAGCTTTAGGCCCACTTCAGCAGCTGAGTATGGTTTGGGCTTAGAATAATGCGGCCCACTCGAATCTCCCATTTTGTGCATTTCTGCAGCCAAAACGCCGTCGTCTTCAATTCCTTTATTGAAAGCCCTAATTTTACGATTGCCCCTTTTCCTCTTCGATCCCCAATTCAATTTGCCTGAGTACATGACACTCTTGTATTTGTGAAGATTACTTGTTTGATGTTTCTTTTTGCAATTTGGCTACTGTCTGGTGATCAATTTTTCCTTTTTTTTTTTTTTTTGGGAAAATTCCAGAAAAATTTCGAAAGAATTCCGAAAAATTCCGAAAATGAAAATTTCCGAAAAATCCGATTTTCCAAAAGTAATATTGTAATTGTAGTCGGAAGCAAGGAAGGATTCGTTTCTTTGTTGTACAGCTGCAGAATAGTCAAAAGACAGAGACAGCTCAACTTGAAAACTAGTAGTAATAAAGCATGATTAGTACTAATCTAATTAGCGTTTTGCTGCTCTTATTATTATCAAGTCTTCTCTTCTCTTTTTTAGTTGCAACCAGTCGTCAAAGTAAATAAATAAATAAATAGAGATAATCTCATGACTTTCTGGTTTGTTTTCCAACCATCTTCAACAACAACAGTTACAATTGGAGGCGTTTCTCAGATTTAGGTCTGACACCACCACAATTGAAGCAAGCAACAATGCAAATGGCGTTTCAACTCTCTCTTTCCTCCTCCTTCCTCCCATCTCCACTCCCCACAACCACCACCACCACAACCAGAATGACCGTTACCCAGTCACCCCGCAGGCTGATTTATATCTCCTCCTCCACCAATTCATCATCGTCGACAACCGTCAATTCTCCCAAGAAAAAGCACTGGAAAGTAGGGGAATATCCTGGCCTCACTCATACCTCCAACCCTAAATTCTCAACCAATAAGAAGAGAACCCCCATTAAGAACATCAAGAAAAAGCTCGACAGAAAGATTAATGCCAACGCTTGGGTTAATACTGTCACCGAAGCTCTTTCTGATGCCATCGATAAAAAGCAATGGCTCCGGGCTCTTCAGGTTTTACTCTATTCCCCAACCACTTTTCTTTCATCTTTTCAGTAAATGGTGTGCTGCTGTACTTTTCTTTCTGAGCTTATCGGCTCATGAATTCAAAAGGATGACGAGGGAGTTCTGAATTTGTATTGGATAAGATTCAATGCTTTACTATATATTATATGTCATATAATCATCAGTAACTCAAATTGCAAATATAAGTCTTGACTGCCGAAGACAATGATGCATTACTTTTCTCTTTGCTTTCTGAACCAGAAATTAATCCATAAACTTATCACCACCCCCATTAAATCTTTATAGGTATTTGAGATGCTAAAGGTGCAACCTTTTTACCACCCAAAAGAAGGGACTTACATGAAGCTACTTGTTCTTCTAGGAAGATCCGGTCAACCTGGACAAGCCTCTCAGCTGTTTGATGAAATGCTTCAAACAGGATTAGAACCAACCCCAGAACTTTACACAGCATTGCTTGCTGCATGTTGCAGGAGCAATCTGATTGATAAAGCTTATGAAGTTCTTGAACAAATGAAGTCTCTCCCTCTTTGCCAGCCTGATGTCTATACCTATAGTATACTGATTAAGGCCTGTGCCGATGCTTTTCGTTTCGAACTGGTTGACTCCCTATATGATGAAATGGCTGAAAGATTAATCACCCCAAATACTGTAACTCAAAATACAGTACTGAGTGGTTATGGAAAGGCGGGGAAATATGAAGAGATGGAGAAGATTCTCTCCAAGATGCTTGAAAGTACGACAAGCGAACCTGATGTATGGACTATGAATACGATTATCGGTTTGTTTGGCAATGTGGGTCAGATTGAAATGATGGAGAAATGGTACGAGAAGTTTCGCAATTTCGGGATCGAGCCGGAAACACGCACATTCAACATTCTGATTGGTGCGTATGGTAAGAAAAGGATGTACGATAAGATGTCATCTGTGATGGAGTACATGCGGAGGCTTTCATTTCCGTGGACAACATCGACCTACAACAATGTGATTGAGGCATTTTCTGATGCCGGTGATGCAAAGCACATGGAGTACACATTTGATCAGATGCGTGCTGAAGGCATTAAGGCGGACACCAAAACATTGTGCTGCCTCATACGAGGTTTTGCCAATGCTGGTCTCTTTCATAAAGTGATCAGCATGGTTCAGTTGGCTGGGAGATTGGAGATACCTGAGAATACCTCATTCTTTAATGCAGTCATATATGCTTGCTCTAGAGCAGATGATTTAATGGAGATGGAAAGAGTGTTCAAGAGAATGAAAGATAAGTCATGTCAACCAGATTCCACAACTTACTCGGTTATGATGGATGCGTATAGAAAAGAAGGTATGAGTGACAAGGTGTATGACCTGGAGCAAGAAATGCAGAGGATGAATGGTGGTAAGGTATCCAAAGGGTACGATGATGTAGAAACAGAGGCTAATGATGATGTCAGCAAAGAGGTGTTGGTAATGGTATGAGTGTTGGTGGTGTCAATTAATTTCTGGGAAAATTGCTATGAAAAGTTGATCATGATTGATATCCAGAGTGGGTAAATCACAAATAAAGCCATGCTGGTCGTAGTAGTGTTAGTAATCGTGGCATGAAGGTAGTTACAAATATCTAATAGCTGTTTGTCTTTGTGTTTCTCCCTTACCGTGATTCTGAACTCCGAGAATGAATTGATATCATACTTGCTGCGGGCTAAAGAATGAATTGATATCATAAACCTGCAGTTGTCCTCACATATGTAATTTTGTAGCCGTGTTATAAATCTTAAAGTTGTAATTTCGTAAGGCATCAATTGTTTATGAAGTGTTGTTTTTGCAGTAGCACTGCCACAGATGATCTAATTAGATCATATGGTTTCATTTTCTTTCTTTCTTTCTTTCTTTCTTTCTTTCTTTCTTTCTTTCTTTCTTTGTTTATTAGGAGTGTTGTATTGAAGTTAGGAGTGTTGTATTGAAGTTTAGGCTGTAAAAAGATAAATTGTTGTATAAGGGGTGGAAATCGGAATGAAAGTTCAGATTTCCGCCGAATCCGATCCGAAATATAACGATTTTGGAACGACTTTTTCAATTCCGAATTCCGAAATTCCGATTTCCGAAAATTCCGAAAAAAATCGGATCGGAATCGAAAATACATAACAGAATTTCCGATTTCCGAAATTAAGTATATAGGGATAAGCCATTTTTCTTTACTGCCTTTTATTTTGCCTTTTTTTTCGGCCCACTTAATGCTGAAACGCCGCCGTTTCGTATTCCCCCACCAATCAGCATCCGTAATTAATTTTTTTTTAAATTTATTTTGCAAGCAGCTCGACCATGTCGTGGCTGCTTGATTTCCGATTTTCTTTTATTCCGCTTTCTGCAAAACGACGTCGCTTTGCCGGCTGCACCCTTACCCATGGCCAACAATTGTTGACCTCCGCCATTGATCAGTCCCGCCGCCGCTCCACCCGATGCACCTATACCACGGCACCGCCTTTTTTCTCCAATAGTATGCGTCGCCGCCCTCCTCGTCTCTATCTTCAATTTGTGTAAATGCTTTCCGCCTCGCACTCAATTCTTTCCCATCTTTTTGCTTTAATTGTTTTTCCTCCTAATAAAGCTCTGTGGTGATCTTTGCTCTCGTCCTCTTCTCCGGCCGTCCAAACTCTTGGCTGTGTTGTGCTGCTTTTAATTTTCACAGCGAAGAAGTTCAAGTGGGTAGGTAGTACCTACGTGGGTTTTCTGCATTTTCTGAACAAGCTTCGATCTTTTCTCTTGGCATTCAATCGGTTTCAAGATTCAACCTTTTTTCCGATTCTTGGATAACCCTTTGGTTACTGTTACAGGTTAGGACACTAAATTTACTTATTTTACTGATTCTTTCAACTTCCTTTCATAAATTACTGGAAAACTCATGTTAGGCGTACTGATTCTAATTACGTATCTATCTTGTCTGTGCTTTTTTCTTTTGTTTTCGTTTAGGGTTTTTGTAGTTCTGATTCTAATTTGGTGGGTCAGTTCAGATTTGCAAATTGCGCCGTAAAAGGGGCTTGAAGACTGTGTTTATTAGAGGAGGGTCTGGTGGTTCTGTTAATTCCGGGCCTAGCGCAAATATTCATGGGTCCCGTGGTGGTGGTGTGATGCACTAATGGTTTTCTATTTTTGGTTGATAATCAATAATTTTTGTAAACTCATTTTTCTATGTTTTTATGCGATCGCAGAATACGTTGATTTTGAGAGCGATTCCGGGGTTAAATGAAATCGGAAAGGCTTTATTAGGTAATTCAATTAATTTATCTTTTAAAAAATTATTGGTTTAAAATAATGTCTCCCTGATTTATTGGGAATTTAGTTTGAAATATGAGGAGGTACTAAGCTATTTCTGATGATTATCTTATTCTGCTGTTTGAAAATTTTGCTTCTGAAGTAAATTCTGAGCGATCGTTTGTTCTTCAGCTAACGATAATTGGGTTGTAGGAACTGTTGCTGAGCAAGTCATGCTTCTGGAGAATATAGGGACATATCTGTTCTTGTTTCTGGAAATCAGGTTTAGTACACGATACAAGCTCTTAATTCGTTCTGTTTATACTAATATTTTCGTATCAAATTATGGATGCATTAAATGTTTGAACTTCTGTTTTATGATACCTCTAGGAGTCTGAGTACTGTGTAAATATATTTATTTTTTGATTCAATTTGCGGCAATTGTTATATTCTTTTAGATATTACTCGTATAACTGTGTCTGTTTTGTTTGTATAGCTCCCTGAACTTCATGCATTGATGGTAGAGGCTGCCAGTATACTGAACATTGACGCGCCCGACTTATATTTGCGCCAAAGTCCTGTGCCTAATGCATATACTTTGGCTATCAGTGGGAAAAAGCCATTTGTTGTCGTTCATACAAGCTTAGTGGAGCTTTTGTCAAGAAAGGAATTGCAGGTACTAAACCTTACTTCTGGTAGTGCTTGAGTTGTACTTTAACCTTTATTTGCTGTATCACATACATGCTGTTTTGGCACATGAATTGGGTCATCTGAAGTGTGACCACGGTTTATGGCTCACGTACGCTAATATTCTTACTCTTGGAGCATATTCTATACCCGGTAAGCTCTTGTTTTTCGTTGGTCGGCCTGAGTCAGTTCTACAATTATGGTTGGGGGTTGTTTAGTGTTTGTTCTATTAGACAACAAATATCGTATTTTTTTCACTTCGTTCCAATAAAAGTTGTACCCGTACGGAATTCTTCTGTTTCCCCGTGTGATCTCTATGATCACCTCTATTCCCTTTATCAATTCGCCTATATTAAGAACTATTAAGACCATCGACTATATTTCACAAGCTCTTTATTCATAGGCCTTGGCGGTTTGATTGCTCAGCAATTAGAAGAACAGCTCTTCCGCTGGCTTCGAGCAGCAGAACTTACTTGTGATAGGGCCGCCCTTCTTGTTGCTCGGGACTCAAAGGTAGATAGATAGTATTAAGATTAATCTATTGCCCTTTTGATATCAAACTATGATTATTATTATTTATTATTATTATCTTTTAATCATCTTACACGTGCTCTCGCCACAAGAGGTTGTCATCTCCGTTCTGATGAAATTAGCTGGTGGCTGCCCCTCTATGGCTGACCAATTAAACGTGGATGCCTTTTTGGAGCAAGCTCGATCTTATGAAAAGGCTTCTTCTAGCCCAGTTGGGTGGTATATAAGGTCAGCCAACTCATCTTGCTATGCAAAAAGAATATAATTAAAAGATGCTATCTTGCTATGTGGATGTTAAAATATGGTAGATGCTTTAACTTGTTCAACTCTGCTCAGAAATGCTCAAACGAGGCAACTTTCCCATCCTCTCCCGGTTCTGCGTGCACGTGAGATTGATGAATGGTCCAAAAGTCCAGAGTATCAATCTCTTCTAAAGAGTTTGAAGTGGGTCAACTCAGTGCAAAATGTATAACGTTGGATTTTTGAAGTATTCCAGAGTCTTTTGTACAGTTATAGGGTGAAGTTTCCGAACCCCTGCTATCTGCTTAAATTGGAAATTAAAACATTTTCGATCTTATTATGTGAAGTTGATAAATTTGTCCATTTTGTGCGACATGTGCAGATTCTTGAAGCAAGATTGATAAACATGGAGCTGCACGAAGTGTTACACTGCTATTCAATTTGAGTAATGTGGGTTTTAAGTTAATAGAATAGAATATTACAGGGGTTATTACTCCACGGATACAGCATACAGGTTGGGGTTCTCCCCATGAGTTTGGATCAATTATAGTGAAGATATTGAACAATGTTATTCCTGATATTTCTGTATATACGATATTACATTGTATATAATATGTTACGAGTGTTACCTTGCTGGAGGAGCTGGAAGTAGCTTGGCATTCCGTGTGGAGAATCCGTCGCCAATTTTTTCTCATGGAATTAGTTGCATTGCTGTAGTGCCAAGTGGGTCCCGTTCGGGTGCAGAAACAGTGAAGAAGATGAGGGGTAGGTCTAGAAATATATACCCGGTAGAGCAGCTAATATGTCGTTAGGGCTGTCACCTGTTTCGGCCGCTCCATCATTTGAGCGGATTGCCTCGGGGGAGAGAGCACGAAAGGGGCGGCCGCCTGGCACATGGTCGAAACAGAAACTCCTCCTCTTGGTAAGTTTTGTTCGAGAGTAAATTGATGTAGAACTGAAGTAATCCTAATGTGTTATTTTCTTTCAAAATGCGATTTTTGTTGTCGAAAGTACGAGTCTTTAGGAGATATTGCCTTTCGTTTTCCTCTAAATGCACATGTTTCAGTATTCTTATCGATTTAGTTATCGTAAGTTCGTAACCTTTGTCAGTGAGATGTGAGAAAGAGAAAATAATTATCTTTAATTAGGCGAATGGATGAACACGTCAGCGGGACTAGCATTTACACCACATATACTACACGTTAGAGTCGGAGAGGTACGTTTGTTGCATTCCCTAATTAATTATCTTGATTTTATTCGATATTCCGTCAATTTGCAATACTATTTTTTATGTTGCAATTATTAATTTCTAAGTCATGTACAAGATATTACGGCAAAAATACTGGCATTTGCACGACAGCGACCGAGATGTTTATGCATCATGTCAGGTAGTGGAGGAAGTTATCCTCTTACTTTGACCTGCAAATTACAATATTACAAGAACAAGGTTCTTGGTAGTGATTTTTCCTCTTTGTTTTCTTGACATGCCCCTACCAATAACTGAGATCAATGTGCAGGCTAAGGTAGATGTCTTCAATGCAAAAGTTAGGTATTTGTTCTTACAAGATGGTCTGATCAAAATACTGAAAAAGCAAGATTGATTGTTTTCTGGAATAACTATTTTTTGGCTTTAATTTTCTGCTAAGTCAGCTTATTATATTTTCCAGACAAAATGCCTGCTGAGGAATATCCTCTGCCGCATTGTGCTGTTCATTTTTTTGGGGGTTGGGTTTGGGTTTGGGTTTACGATTTGTTCGGTCAAACTTTTCCCTGTTATTGATATTTCAATTTCTCTTTACGGATTGGATTAGTTTTACGGCCGTTTTGATAGTCACTTTTATGTTTTTCTACCTTTCTGAATTCCTTTATTATTTGTTGGTAGAATTAACTCAGGGCCTGATATTTTACACTATTTCCTTTTGGATTTGGCATTTGGCCATCAGTACTTTAATTATTACAGAAATCCGAGGTTCTTGAAGACACCGATGATTGTTAACGGAGCTGGGAATCGTCACCACGGAGGGAAAGGCATTTTGCAGTCCACAATGTCGGTCTAGGCAAACCTCGATTGATGAACATAGCGAGAGGTCGCGTCGCTCTGCGGCGAAGAAGAAGAGGGAGTACTCTGTTTCGCCCTGCTCTGGTAAACTTGAGTTTATAGCAAAAAATATAATAGAAGATTCAAATGTTCCACTATTATATTGATGTTTCCGGGGACTATTATATTGATGTTTCCGGGGACTATTATATTGATGTTTCTTGTTGGCATTTATTTTTTACAGCTGCTTTTATTCGGGCGACTGAATTCTGAGATGGAGTAGCTTTGTGCGTCCGACGACTTCGTCAGCCGTTGGAGTTGTTTATATTTTTTTGATTTCTGCCTCGTATATTTCTGTTTTTTTCTTACGATTTATTTTGGTTCGTTTAGGTTTTCTAATCTGTTTTGCTTATTTGAATTTAATGCCCTTTTGCTATTTAGATGTTTGTAGAAATTGTACTTGGTCCCGGTGAAAAAAAAATGGGGGGAGCTTGTTCGAGCGCCAGGATTTATAGACCTGGGATTCTCATTAACTTAATGACTTCTTGTTTCTGTTACTCTATGTACTTTATTTGTATTGAATCTATTTTTTTCAGTTCCGAGATTAGGGATGTCTATTGTGCTCAAAATTTTGATTATGAGTTTTTTTTCAATATAGGGATGCCGATGTTGGTTTCTTCGGCAGCCACCATCAGGTTCGCTCAATTTTTATCCACATGACTTTTTTCTTTCCGTTCACTTTAATCAAGCCCCATAACATCCCTCTATAATTCTTGAATCCCGTACTCCTTGACTGGCGCCATCTCTTCGCCCCATCTCGATGCATATGGGTGTAACTTTCACTTTTGAGTACCAATTCATAAAAACGCAGAATCGATGCATGTTTATCGTTTTCTGTGGTTTATATATAATTATTTGTTTGTGTTTACCTTTTCATTTGTTATAGGTTGCTGATTGAGTTTAGGCCTTTTTTAGTTCTGCGGGATTTTTACAGAAATTTTGGACTGATATACATTTATCTTTGGATGTCTGTAATTTTAAATTTGTATTACAATTCTAGGTTGAAATTTTTGAACACTTTTGTCTCCTCATTTGATGTAGAACGCACAAAAGAATTTCCAAACGGGAGAAAAGAGGCACGAAGAAAGCACAAGTATTTATTATCTTTTACAGCATTATGTTATTTTATTTTTTCCATTTTACGTGATACTTGTGGTTCCTTCGTTACATTTTTGCAGCCTATTATTTTGGATTGACCTGTTTGCCTAAAAGGATTGGTATGACGTTAATGCCTCATCTGTTGTTTATAATTATTCGGTTTCTTTATCATATGAGGTGGTTTTTTTTTTTTTTTTTTGATTATTTATGGAATAGTCAATACTTGTTCAGCTTGATGCATGTGCTTTTGTTTGTTGTCTTTCTGGAATGAAAATTCAGTACGAGTCATTTGAGCAACAGATGTTTTGTTCTATTAAATATCTCGGTATATTTATCTTATCAAGTTCAATTGAATTTATTTCAGTAAACTTTTGCTAATTTCTGATGTTTTTATGTGTGCAATGCAAAAGAACCAGCAGCTGACGGGGGAGTAGGAACAAGGTAAGTGAGAAGTTATATGTGTGGATGATCAACTGCTTTGGCGTTTGTGCAGTGTGATGTTATTTTTTGAAACTTGGTCTTCCTATCGTAAATTATATCTATTTTGTAAGCATGCTCCTTATCTCATGTTTTTGGTTTTTGTTTCGGTTTCGGTTTTAGTTTAGGCGATGTTATGTGATTTGTAGATTGGTTCAACTTCGGTGTTGTTTAGAAGCGAACATATGTTTTGGGCTCTGTGTTTCATGTCTACGTAAATTTACGATTTTGTTGGATGCCATATATGCCTTCTTTTTAATATGTAACTTGCATAAATACACACTGGAAGTTGTTTTTGTTTTGTAAGCATGCTCCTTATCTCATGGTTTTGGTTTCGGTTTAGGTTCGTTTTTGGTTTAGGTTCATTTTTGGTTTCGGTTTTGGGAAATTGAATTGCTTTTCACCTATTGCTCGTGGTTTCTCCCTTCCCCTTTTCTTCTTTTCGTTTTCATTATATATATTAAAAGATTTGCAGTTTTGAGTTCTTTTGTGTGGGTTACGTCTATGATGGATTTTCGTATGTGTGTATGTATGCGGCATTTTCTGTGTGCAGACATATTACGTTGTCCAGGCATATTACGTTGTCCTTGTCCAGTTACAGAGATTTGGAAATTGTCTGCTTTGCAGAATGGTCCATTACAAGACAAATTCCTGCAGTACCCCTTCACTAACTTCGTAGCTAAAAAAGGCCACAGATGTATTTATTTGTTTATTTCAATCGTTAGGCTACTGTTTTCGTAAGTGTAGCTATTACCTACCGTTAATGTCATATACAATGGCGGCCTTCATTGACAAAAATAGAGTTTAGCGTAAACGATGTAGCTTATTTCTCGTCCTTTTACAATTTATACCAAGCAATTTTGGTACTGTAAAATTGTCTTTATTTCTTAAAACTCCCCAACACATTTGGAGTTTTTCTCTGTTACTCTTCTTTCTGATTTGCAAGACCACAGGTTGAATTAGCTTTCCATTTCGACTGGGTTATCTTCCTTTCGTTGCTTATTTTTGTTTTCCATAAGCTTGCAGCTCCACTTTGTCCTCTACTTCATTTTTTAGGGTGTGCGGGGTATTAATTTTCTCAATTTATTTTGATCGAATTATCGCCGCTGTTTGTGGCACCACTTCTTTTCATCTGTGTATCATGTGCCTTATTGTCGATTTTAGTATACCCTTCCTTTAGTAGCTCTACCTTTATTTCCAGAAATACAAATTGGCCCCCACTTGGGGTATTACCGGTTTAAGGACCAAAATTTAAAACTATATATAGTATACGGAACAAAACTGTAATTATCCCAAGTTTATTATAAATAATATAATAAATTAACGTTTTCTTAAATCGTAAATCGTAAAATTTAATCGATATCATTTGAATCAACCAACTTAGGTATGAATGAATTGAATCGTAAGATTTGAATTGTAAATCATAAGATTTTAAACTCGGTATTGCGAATTTTGGCAAACGAGTCACACTCGATTACAGTTGAGGAGGAGTTGAAGCATGTTGCATTCCTGGTGGATATTCGGATATTACAGGAGGGATCCACTTTGGGATCAAATTCGCAATTTGGGTGGAGCGGTTATGAAGATTGAGTAAGTATAGCGGTGATTCTGCAATTTTCAGAACTGTTTCAGTAAGGGAGGTGGATTTTCAGAAATTACTAATTGACCCCACTTGGGGGCATTTCCGGTTGAAGGACCAAAACTGTAATCATCCCAAGTTTATTATAAATATTATAATAAATTAAAGTTTTGTTAAATAGTAAATCTTAAAATTTGATCGATGTCTTGCGATTTATTTTAGCATTTGAATCGACTTAGGCATGAATGAAATGAATTATACGATTTGAAGCTTAAATCATAAGATTTTAGGCTCGGTATTGCAAATTTTCGTAAATGAGTCACACGTGATTACAACCGAGGTGGTGGGAAGATGGAGTAAGTATAGGAGTAATTCTGCAATTTTCAAAACTATTTCAGTTAGGGAGGTGGGTTTCGAGAAATTACAAATTGACCCCCACTCGGGGGCATTACCGGTTGAAGGATCAATATTAAAAATGGTATATAAGAGTATTCTCAAAACATTCTTATAGTTGATTTTATTCGGCCGAGTGAATTCTCAGCTGGAGTTGAGTTCGTCCACATCTGTAGACGGCGCCACTCTGTCGAGTAGCTTTGCGCTTCCGACGACTTCGTTTGACGTTGGACTTCTTTATATTACTTTGATTTATGCCTCTTATATTTGTATTTTTTTCCTTACGATTTACTTCTTGTACATTATCCTTCAAATTTTTTGCTCCCTCTCTCCACCAAATCCTTATTTCCCGGCCTCCGTCGACTGGACACACGAGGCACACATTCCGGCGGTTTTCGATTTGTGTTCTCATATTTTCCAATTTTCTCTGCGCATATTGGTGCTTCAGGGAAGTGGATGAATTGCTGCTCGATCTCAAAAGGCCTTCCCTATTTCCTTCTATGATTGTTGCTTTTGTTCAGGAAAGCGGATGAAATCGCTGCTCGATCGCAAAAAGCCCTCCCTCTCTTCTATGAATATTTGTTTTCGTAGTTGGGGCTATTAGGTCTTTAATTTAAGCAACTGGATCGTATAATTGCATTTTCAGAACTTTTGAATGCAACAAAATCAGGTGAGGAATCACACGTTCACCTCATATTCATTCTCTGTTTTCCCATTTATTATTTTCTTCTTGTTTTTCAATTTCCTATATATCAGATTACAAAAAGATTTCAAGCACGTGAAGGTATTCACAGTTTTATGTATGTAGACACTTGTAATTCGATCTTTCTCGTATTTTAATACCTGTTGGTAAAATTGAAAACCAAAAATTTTATTGTACGTCGCATAATTTTTTGAACTGTTTATCATGTTCGTGGCGTGCGTTTAAGTTTTCTTTTTAGGTTTGTACTGTTTCCGAATAACGATTTGAGAATTACATACATTTTTTTTTAATTTTGGTCCTTAAACAAATGCACCCTACGTGGGGGTCAATTTGTAATTTCAGGTAATCCACTGAAACAATTTTGAAAATTGCAGAATTGCGCTATACTTACTCCATCTTCCCATCCGTTCCACCCAAATAGCAAATTTTACACCAAAGTAGATCTCTCTTGTAATATCCGAAATATCAGCCACCAACGCAGTATGCTTCGACTCCTCAGCTATAATTGTGTATGACTCATTTACGAAAATTCGCAATACCGAGTTTAAAATCTTATGATTTACGATTCAAATCTTACGATTCAATTATTCATACCTAAGTCGATTCAAATGTTAAAATAAATCTTGAATACCGACAAAACGATCAAATTTTACGATTTACGATTTAAGAAAACAATAATTTATTATATTATTTATAATTAACGTGTTATAATTACTATTTTGGTCCCTATATTATATCCCATTTTTAATTTTGGTCCTTAAACCGGAAATGCCCCCAAGTGGAGATCAATTGGTAATTTCCGAAAATCCACCTCCCTAGCTGAAGCAGTTCTGAAAATTGCATAATCACTCCTATACTTACTCAATCTTCATAACTGCTCCACCCAAATTGCAAATTTGACCCCAAAGTGGATCTCTCTTTCAATATCAAAATATCCGCCACATTTATGAAAATTCGCAACACCGAGCATAAAATCGTATGATTAGTGATTCAAATTTTACGATTCAATTCATTCATATCTATGTTGATTCAAATGTCAAAATAAATCTTAAATATCAACAAATCGATCAAATTTTACGATTTTTGGTCCATATATTATTATATATATATTTTTTAATTCTGGTCCTTAAACTATAAATGCACCCCAAGTGGGGGTCAATTTGTAATTTTTGGAAATCCATCTCCCTTAATGTAACAATTTTAAAAATTCAGAATCACCCCTATAGTTACTCCATCTTCCTATCCGCTCCAGCCCAATTGCAAATTTATCCCCAAAGTGGATCTCTTTTGCAATATCCGAAATATCCGCCACCAACCCAGTGTGCTTCTACTCCTCAGCTATAATCGCACGTGACTCATTTATGCAAGTTCACAATACCGTGTTTAAAATCATATGATTTACAATTCAAATCTTACGATTCAATTCGTTCATACCTAAGTCGATGCAAAAGTTAAAATAAATCTTAAATATCAACAAAACGATCAAAATTTACAATTTACGATCAAAGAAAACTTTAATTTATTGTATTATTTTTATGATAATTACAGTCTTGGTCCCTATATTATATACATTTTTTTTGTTTTGGTCCTTAAACCGGAAATGCCCCCAAGTGGAGGTTAATTTGTAATTTCCGAAAATCCACCTCCCTGGCTTAAATAGTTGTGAAGATTGCATAATCATCCCTATACTTACTCCATCTTCCGCTCCACCCAAATTGCAAATTTGAACCCAAAGTAGATCTCTCTTTCACTATCCAAAATATCCGCCACATTTACGAAAATTCGCAACAACGAGCATAAAATCTTATGATTTACGATTCAAATCTTACGAATCAATTCATTCATATCTATGTCGATTCAAATGTTAAAATAAATCTTAAATATCAACAAATCGATCAAATTTTACATTTTTTGGTCCCTATATTATTAAACCTTTTTTTATTTTTTTTTATTTTTAATTTTGGTCCTTAAAAAAGAAATGCACCCCAAGTGGGGGTCAATTTGTAATTTTTGGAAATCCACCTTCCTGGCTGAAACAATTTTGAAAATTGCAGAATCACAACTATACTTACTCCATCTTCCCAGCCGCTCCACCCAAATTGCAAATTTAACCCCAAAGTGGATCTCTCTTGCAATATCCGAAATATCCGCCACCAACACAGTATGCTTCTACTGCTCCTCAGCTGTAATCGCTTGTGACTCATTTACGAAATTTCGCAATACTAAGTTTAAAATCTTATGATTTACGATTCAAATCTTACGATTCAATCCGTTCATACCTAAGTCGATTCAAAAGTTAAAATAAATCTTAAATATCAACAAAACGATCAAATTATGATTTAAGATATTAGAAAACTTTAATTTATTATATTAATTTTAATAAACTTGTGATGATGACAGTTTTGATCCCTATATTATATACCATTTATAATTTTTGTCCTTAAACCGGAAATGCCCCCAAGTGGAGGTTAATTTGTAATTTCCGAAAATCCACATCCCTGGCTGAAATAGTTGTGAAGATTGCAGAATCAACCCTATACTTAGTCCATCTTCCTAACCGCTACACCCAAATTTCTTATTTGACTCCAAAGAGTGGATCTCTCTTTCACTATCAACATATCCGCCACATTTACTAAAATTCGCAATAACGAGCATACAATCTTATGATTTACGATTCAAATCTTACGATTTAATTCATTCATATCTATGTCGATTCAAATTAAATGTTCAAATAAATTTTAACTATCAACAAATTGATCAAATTTTACGATTTTTGGTCCCTATATTATTATACATTTTTTTTATAATGTTGATCCTTAAATAAAAAATGAACCCCAAGTGGGGGTCATGTAATTTTTGGAAGTCCACCTCCCTGGCTGAAACAATTTTGAAAATTGCAGAATCACTCATATACTTACTCCATCTTCCCAGCCGCACTACCCAAATTGCAAATTTGACCCCAAATTGGATATCTCTTGCAATATTTGCCACCAACGCAGTATGCTTTGACTCTCCTCAATTATAATCGTGTGTGACTCATTTACGAAAATTCGCAATATCGAGTTTAAAATCTTATGATTTACGATTCAGTCTGTTCATACTTAAGTCGATTCAAAAGTTAAAATAAATTTTAAATATCAACAAAATGATCAAATTTTACGAATTACAATTTAAGAAAACTTTAATTTATTATATTATTTATAATAAACTTGCGATAATTACATATTTGATCCCTATTTATATACAAATTTTAATTTAGGTCCTTCAACTGGAAATGCCCCCAAGTGGAGGTCAATTTGTACATATTTGAAAATCCACCTCCCTGGCTGAAATAGCTCTGAAAATTGTAGAATCACCCCTATACTTACTCCATCTTCCTAGCCGTTCCACCCAAATTGCAAATTTGACCCCAAAGTGGATCTCTATTTCAATATCCGCCACATTTACGAAAATTCGCAATATCGAGCATAAAATCTTATGATTTATGATTCAAATCTTACGATTCAATTCATTCATATCTACGTCAATTCAAATGTTAAAATAAATCTTAAATTTCAGCTAATCGATCAAAGTTTACGATTTTTGGTCCCTATATAACCTACATTGTTTTTTTTTTTGTTTTTTTGTTTTTTTTTTAATTTTTGTCCTTAAACAAGAAATGCACCCCAAGAGGGGGTCAATTTGAAATTTATGGAAATCCACTTCCTTGACTGAAACAGTTTTGAAAATTGCAGAATCACCGCTATACTTATTCCATTTTTCCAGTCGTTTTACCCAAATAGCAAATTTAACACCACTGTGGATCTCTCTTGCAATATCCGAAATATTTGCCACCAACGCAGTATGCTTCGACTCCTCAACTGTAATCGCGTGTGACTCATTTACGAAAATTCGCAATACCGAGTTTAAAATCTTATGATTTACGATTCAAATCTTACGTTTCAATTATTCATACTTAAGTCGATTCAAATGTTAAAATAAATCTTAAATATCGACAAAACGATCAAATTTTACGATTTACGATTTAAGAAAACTATAATTTATTATATTATTTATAATTAACGTGTTATAATTACTATTTTGGTCCCTATATTATGCCCCATTTTTAGTTTTGGTTTAACGTATTATAATTACTATTTTGGTCCCTATATTATATCCCATTTTTAGTTTTAGTCCTTAAACCGGAAATGCCCCCAAGTGGAGATCAATTGGTAATTTCAGAAAGGTTGCGGCTACATACAAGACTAAAACCACTTGTGCAAGACCAAATTAAAATTTTCAATGTATAAACACTATAATACCCTTATTTGTTAAAAAAAATAGAAAATTTCAAATGTGCAAGACCAAAAATTCAAAAACACAAAAAAACCCTATCACAAGACCACAAAACCACAAGACCAACTTTCATCTTCTCCATCTTCCAAAAACCACAAGACCTTTCTCATTCCTCCTCCATAAACCCACAAAACCTAAACATTCAAAATCATCAAAACTCAACAAATTTTACAAAGATGGCAAGTATGGAGTTAGAAGACATCAAAATAGAAGATTCTACGGTGAAAGAACCCAATAAGGTATGCATTTATGGATTTTTTAGCTAGAATATCGTTTTTCCAAAAAAAATCCCGCACAAACGAATTCGACATGTACAGGTCGAATTTTATGGGTAAAAATCGACATTTAGATGTCGATTTTGAGGTATCAAATTCGACATTTGGCAATGTCGAATTTGTGCTATAAATTCGACATGTCAGTGTTGATTTCTGCCTATAAAATTCGACGCGTAAGTGTCGATTTGTAACATAGTTTTTCGACACCTTGGTGTCGATTTTTACCAGTTTCAAATTTAATTTGTTTTTCCTCTTTTTTTGTAAGGTTTTACTGTCAAATTTTTACCAGTTTCATGATTGTGAGCGGCGGGGCTGGCGGCGACGGCGATCAGTGGTGGAGCTTGAGAGGTGGAGCTTTGACGACGGAGAAGGTGGGCGTAGGTGGGCATAGGTAGGGTTTGGGGGGATGGTTTAATTCACGCATCTATGTTTTTTTTTCCTCATTATTTGTATTTGATCTTGCATGAGAAAAAAACCAATTTAATTTATGAGTATATTTGTCATTTCATCTTAATAAAATAGAATCTTTTGGAATCTTTAATTTGGTCTGGCACAAGTGAAATTAGTATTGCATATAGTCGCAGCCTTTCAGAAAATCCACCTCCCTAGCTGAAGCAGTTCTGCAAATTGCATAATCACCCTATACTTACTCAATCTTCCTAACCGCTCCACCCAAATTGCAAATTTGACCTCAAAGTGGATCTCTCTTTCAATATCCAAAATATCCGCCACATTTATGAAAATTCGCAATACCGAGCATAAAATCGTATGATTTACGATTCAAATCTTACGATTCAATTCATTCATATCTATGTTGATTCAAATGTTAAAATAAATCTTTAATATCAACAAATCGATCAAATTTTACGATTTTTGGTCACTATATTATTATACCTCTTTTTAATTTTGGTCCTTAAACCAGAAATGCACCCCAAGTGGAGGTCAATTTGTAATTTTTTGAAATCCACCTCCCTGGCCGAAACAATTTTGAGAACTACAGAATCACCCCTATACTTACTCCATCTTCCTAGCCGCTCCACCCAAATTGCATATTTAACCCCAAAGTGGATCTCTCTTGCAATATCTTAAATATCCGCCACCAACGCAGTATGCTTCAAGTCCTCCTCAACTATAATCGCGTGTGACTCATTTACGAAAATTCGCATTACCGAGTTTAGAATCTTATGATTTACGATTCAAATCTTACGATTCAATCCGTTTATACCTAAGTCGATTCAAAAGTTAAAATAAATCTTAAATAGCAACAAGACGATCAAATTGTACAATTTCGATTTATGAAAAAAATAATTTATTATGTTATTTATAATAAACTTGTGATAATTACATTTTTGTCCCTATATTATATACCATTTTTAATTTTGGTCCTTAAACCGGAAATCCCCCAAGTGGAGGTCAATTTGTAATTTCAAAAAATCCACCTCCCTGGCTCAAACAGTTCTGAAAATTGCAGAATAACCCTTATACTTACTCCATCTTCCTATCCGCTCCACCCAAATTGCAATTTTGACCCCAAAGTGGATCTCTCTTTCAATATCCGCCACATTTACGAAAATTCGCAATAACGAGTATACAATCTTATGATTTACGATTCAAATCTTACGATTCAATTCATTCTTATCTATGTCAATTCAAATGTTAAAATAAATCTTAAATATCAACAAATCGATCAATTTTTACGATTTTTGGTCCCTATATTATATACCTATTTCGCATCGCACGCGCCGTCATTCAGATAGCCTTTAACGGAAGGAAGAAAAATTAACTCCTGATTAATTAGCTTTCGTTAACACAGAAACGAGTTTATATTTTGACAATCATTTGTGCACCAGCAAATTCCCTTGTTTCTAAGGGAGTGGACCCCACAACACCCTCCGTAGACAACTTCAAATCGTCACTTCCCATCGCCACATTCGACACAAATTTTGCCTAATCGTAAAAAAAATAAAACAAAATGCAGCCTAAAAAATACATAATACGATAAGTTCTTAGGCACCGGCACCGCGCATTGCGCGGTGCTCTACACTAGTATATATATATATATATATATATATATATATATATATATATATATATATATTTGGACATATTATTATTTTTTAATTTTCTAAAACTTACAAAAGTCAAAACTCAAAATTTATTAGAATTACTTAGAAACCCTTCTTTCTCCGACTCTCTCTCTAGCAGCAGTCATCGACCTTTCTTTCTCCCCACCACCAGCAGCGCCTTCTCCGACGACCACGACCACCAGTGCCTCCCGATTCTCCGCCGACCACTACCAGTAGTGAATCTCGGCTCTCCGACGACCACCACCTCCACCAGCGCCTCCCAATTCTCCGACGACCACCACAACTTGCGCCTCCCGATTCTCCAACCACCACCATCGCCACCAGGCATCCCGGCTCTCTGAAGACCACCACCACCAGCGCCTCCCGGCTCTCCGACGACCACCACCAACGTATTTGTGTGAGTCTCTTGTATTTGTGAAGATTACTTGTTTGATGTTTCTTTTTGCAATTTGGCTACTGTGTGGTGATCAATTTTTCCCTTTTTTTTTTTTGGAAAAATTCCCGAAAAATTCCGAAAATTCCGAAAATGAAAATTTCCAAAAAATCCGATTTTCCGAAAATTCTGAAAAAATCGGAATCGGAATCAATTCTTGAATTCCGAAAAAATCGGAATCGGAATCGGAAGGCGTTAAGCACTTCCGAAAAAAATCGAAAATTTTCCGAAACACCCAAATCCGATCCGATCCGTCCGATTTCCACTCCTAGACTTGTATTTCATGTTTTACGTGAAGATGATTGACGTGATAAAACATACTAGACTAGAGCACACATACATACTGCTCTGGGACTCTGCCTCTTGAGTCGGCATGACCTAAGTGTGGTAAGGGTTCGATTCGAACACTGTACTCTCTTGCTCCATCAACTAGACGACCCCTGCCTTAAATGTTCAACTTTCTCGCTTTGAGGCTTGCTTTGATCTATTTTGAGCAAGTATAATTGAGAGGAGTTTAGAAATTCAAAACAAGCACAAATTTTCAATTTCCCAAAACCAAACATTGTATAACAACTAATTAATTGCATTAAAAAAAAAAAAAACTGGAATCAAATTTGAGATGTGGTGGCATGTCATTACTTAATAACGGAAAAATACATGTGGTGGCATGTCATTTGAGTTTCAATCCTTTATAATAATAAGTCCGTGTAATAATATATTATACTATATATAATCCCCAAAAAGGAAAGCAATAGAGGCGAACATATTGGCCCTGCCGTCCGTTTGATTATTACTCAACCCTTCGCCGTCGTATCTCCGGCTACCATCAGGTACTTGGACTCTTCTCTTTACTGTTTTTCCTTTTGTTCTTTTAGGAATACCCATAGTTTGATTTCCTGTTTGTACACAGTGATTGATTACTCACTTTAGGGAAGAATAATGAATGCTCTCTATGATCTCATCAAGTCTGAAGAATGAATTTCCCAACTGGGCTTTATATATTTATGTTCACTCACGACTTTGAATCTTTTCTAAATTGTTCATCTTAAGATTTATTTATGTTTAAACATGAAACTACATATATAGATAGGCTTTAATGGTTCTTTGATGTGGCGTTGAAGGTGTTCGTTCGCAAATATGATGAGATCAGCTTTCAATTTAACAAGTCTCAACCTCCTGATACATAATAAAGATTCTAAACCAAGGTTACTTACTGCTCTTTCATTGGGCAAATTGATACCATTTCACTTGACTTTTTCTGATGTTTATCGGCCTTTTACCAAGTGAGTACCAGCCCCATCTTCATTAGTTATTCCTATTTATTATTTCGATACATAATAACAACAAGTATGGTTAAAAACTTAATAGCAAATTGTATACTAGTAGGAGGATGGGATGGTCTCTTAGAAGTGCAGCTGATGACTCCAGTGGGGGAACGAGTGGGGGAACGAGGCTTATTAGGACTCTCCAAGCTATTCAGTTCAAAATTGTTGCCAGATTAAAGGAGTTGCAAAAAAATCTGCCTGTCAAATTATTCTCTTTCTTGGTGGGATTCTATTGTGCAACTGCTTTTGCCACTGTAATAGGGCAAACTGGTGATTGGGATGTACTGTCTGCTGGTTTGACAGTTGCTGTGGTTGAGGGAATCGGGGCTCTTATGTACAAGGCTTCTCTTCCTTTAGTCGACAACATACGCGACTTTATCATCATTTTCAATTATTGGAAGGCTGGCCTTTCCCTTGGCCTTTTTCTTGATTCCTTCAAGTATTGAAACCTGTTTTTTAGTAGTTGCTTATGCCTTGGTGAATTTTTTTCCCTGGCTTAACAGAGAAACGAGCATTCATTTCCAGGTTTGCCTTTTCCTTTACCCTCAACATTTTTAAAATAACTTAAAAATGATAATTTTGGTATTTTAATTTTTCAGTTTAATATCATTCTTTCCTTTTTCTTTGAGGCGTATAGCTATCTTTTTTTTGTACTACTGTAAAGCATTCGATGAACTGATTAGTGATTACAAAATCATTAGTGACAAATTCTCATCAAATATCAGGTACTTGAAATGCTGAAGGAGCAAGTTTTGTCGGTTTCTTGATAAAATGGTTCAAGAGAGAATTGGACCAATTTTTGAGGTGCTCTTGCTTGCTGCACGCTGTGGGATGGATGGATAAAACTTGCCTACATTCCTGAAGAGATATGAAAGCATCTTCCTATTTGCCAGGCTGATGATGTATACATTTCAGTCGCTGATTGAGGCATGTGTTGATTCTTGTTTTGTACTGGCCTTTGTACCATCGTTCTTAGCTTATGTGGGAATGACTAATGAGGGTGAGATAGATTGATATGATGGAAAATGTTGCTATTGAGGAACCATGGCAGAACCTCGTTCTTGGTAATAATATGTCATTGCTGCTTGTGGAAAGAAGAGGATGGAGGTTCATGCTTTAAAGCTGGTTTCCCTGGGATTCATTTTTATTAGGACATAAATCAAGATCTTTTGCTGTTGATGGAAGGGGTTTCTAGACAAATCTACATCTGAAAGCAGAGATGATGACGAATTCAACTTCTTTTGAGAAACATATTGTTTACTTGATTCAAATTCAATACAAATGTTAGGGTGAATATGACATATGTCCCCTGTAATAATAATACATGTTCGTCGATAGCTTACTTTTGTTGTACTATTCAAACTTTCACTTATCTCCCTTTGTTACATAGTGATTGTACAGTAAGTAAATATTGGAATTTTCCTCACTTATAATCCTTTCTTATCTTCTGTATACACAAAGTAACGAACGACCATGCAATTTGACTAGAATTTCTTTTAATTGAAGAACAGATGGAACAATAAGTATAACTAACAACAAATTTTCAAATGGCCATCCTCTGTTCCAACAAGGAAAAGGCGGGAAAAGGGCAAGATACCAATGGCTGATAGCACCGACACGTTCTTTGATTCCCCATCTGCCGTATATAGATGTTGAGGGGTTGTTCGATGCTTGCCTTCCTGTGCCATTACATAACAACACTACAACTTAGAAAAGAAGAAGAGGAAGAAGGAAAATGTCCAAGAAACAAAAAAAGAAAACATGACAAGTTGAGTACGTACTTCATCGTAAAGAAGAAACGCCAATCTTATTTCTTCTTATAGAGATCACGTTTTGCCCCCACACTGAAAAGCCAGTAACTAGCTCCATCACTGTAACCTCTGAAAACTGTATGTTCGGCTGTCCCGTTCATGTGAACATTCACAAACATGTCATCCTCGAGACAAATTAGTTTTTACAAAACCATGATTCCATTAGCTACATGTTATAAGATTAGGTACAACCTACTAAATTAAATATCTAACTCAAATTCTCATTCCACCCCACGATCTAAGCAAAGACTTCAAATATAAAATAAACTAACTTCAACTGAACTTGGTCAGAGGAAAGAAATACATCAGCATTAGTCCAGTAGCTTATGGCTTACTCGGGTGTGACAAAAATAAAATACCTTCTCAAATCCCAAATTCGCAATGTTTTGTCAAGAGAGCTAGAAACAAGCTGATGATCTGCAGCTACAGCTAGCTACAAGGATTTGAAATTGTATGTGAATCAGTATTTTTACATATCCATCATGACCTTGCCATGAAGAAATAATTTTTCCACTTCTCATGTCAAAAAGCCTGAAACAACCAGTGCAACCGTGCTGGTTGCAGCTGCAATCCAGGACGGAGAGGAAATAGTTTCCTCAGCATGCACTTTGACAGAGCTAGACGAGCATATGGATGATATAAGGGAAGGGAAACAAGAATCAGCAGATTCACTCTTCCACATATGAAGTTTCTGACCTTGATTGACATCAATGAATCTAGAGGCCATACAAGTAACTAAGACACATATAAGCATAAAAAGTATTAAGTCTCATAAATGCTTAATTACCTGAGAGTTCCATTTCCAGTACCCACGACAAGTCTATCGATGAATTCCAGGTAGTCCATGGCACTGTACAAATTCCCATGAAATAGAGTACTAAGCATTCCACTTGTTAATGGATTAAAATGAAGCATGTTGAGAACGAGACGCCTAGGATTGCTGAGATGGTGCGTAAGATCAAGATACTCGTTTACAAGACGGTTTTTGCCTTGTTTCCGCAATCAGCGTTGCAAATCGTGCATCCCTGATTGTTTTTTGATCTTTGTTTTGCATTTGACCTGTGGGGTCTTGTTCATGTATAGGCATTGATATATATTTTTTTTGATTACACTACCTGGGTATGCCCAGTGTATTTGTAAAGTCCGTTTTGATCTATATATTTCACATTTACCGATCAAAAAAAAAAAAAAAAAAAAATGAAGCATGTTGTCTTCATCCCTTTCCACAAACCGTGTGGAGGTTGAAGAACTCTCAGAAAATACAGAAATCTGTTTTCCAGTTTGTCCGTTCCATATATGTACTGTTCCATCACAAGAAGCTACTCTTCCGGTGGATGCCATAACAAAAATGTCATTTACAACCTGACAACGAAAAGACAATAACAGATACATAAGAAATGACCACTAGCAAGTTTATGGATTGATATAAAAGCATTCTAGAACAAGCAATTACATCATATGGAAACCAAGAAACATGTTTAGAATCAATCATCACTTCAACTCAATTAAAAATAACTGCTTGTGATGTCATTGAAACATGTCTCCGGAGAATATAAAACATCAAAATGGATAAACATGCAACGCGACAGGCATATCATAAGATATATCAGAATATACATTTCTTATGAGAAGTAAAATCTAATAGAATATTGTCCTGGAACCTTACTTGATATGAAAGAGTTTTAAACAGCAGACTTGGTAGTTTAAAAAATGACCACTTGCAATACTGCAAGTTATTTTAACTGCTTCGCTGTAGGTTTTTGAATTTAAGGTTGCTTATTTTCTTGTAAGCTAAAAAAGAAAAACACAAAAAGAAAAAAAAAAAGAGAAGAAAAAGGAGAAGAAAAAGGTATGAGGTGAGAATGCAAACTAAAAAAGTAATTACACAGTATTGCTATCTAACCATTGGGATAACTGAAGCAAACCTCGTCATGCCCATTATAGCTTGATACACAATCGATTCTTGACAAGTCCCACTTCTGAATATTTCCTTTGAATCCTGGTCCCACACCCGTCGTGAATATCGTACACTCATCTTGACAAACAACAAAAGATCTCAGAGCACCATGATGTGCACGAACAGATTGTACGATTGATGCTCTAATTTTCCATGGAAGTTCATCCTTTGAACCACCAGCACGACAAGAAAAATCTAGCCCATTCCAGCTAGCTGCAGGACTAGGGAACCAATACCAAGGTTCTTGCATTCCTGAACTTGAAATAGCCACATGCCTTTCAACAGGATTCTGCTTATACTCGAACTTATTTTTACTTGGGAGGAGGTTTTTGGCGACCTTTTTACCCTGTGATTGATGTCTTGACCATCCAACCCCATTGAATAAGAGTTTGGAAGATCTACTTTCAGATGTTGAGCCCTTGTTGTGAGAGGGTCGTCTGCCACGTATATTATCCGGACCACTTTGAATGGAATCCCCTGCATATTTCCACTGAATAAAAACATGGTAAGAATGGCTGCAAATGTGTAATATAGAGCTTGCAGCAGTAAATTTTCCAAATTAGTCTCTCCTGTAAGCAACAATTACGCTTAGGTTTAAAAATTATATCATTTCTTGTAAAATTTTGAATAAATAGATTACTGGGGGCTTAACAACGTTCTTTCTTATTTGAAGTTGCACAATATTTTGGCAATGCCTGCTTGTTTCAATTTAGACTTGTTGTATGTTATGCTTTAAGATTACAAGACCGAAGAAGCCGCACAATATCACAAGAGGAGAAGAGTAACTTTAACCTCTAATTATAAAGTTACATTATGAAGTACGTTTAGATTTTAAATATATATTCCTAGCCACATACAAATGCATTTTTGTCACATGTAGTAAGGTATAAGAAAAATCCATTGCAGAAAATCCTAACGATCTCAGTCCTATTCTACCAGTTCAACCAATGAAGTTCCTAGCCTGAATCACTGAACTCATTCGTATTTTTTACAATGATTTAATCAGAGAACAACCATGATTAAAATACAAATTTGCAGATACGAATAACCTTTCTAAACAAAAGCAACTTAAATTTGTACCTTCCAGTTATGATGTCACAGAAGGAATTGCTCAAGAAGCAACCATGTCGGGCAACACTGACGAAGTTTCTCTATTCCAAGCAGAAAAGCAAATTTAGGATACAAAAGTAGCCTGCCAAGACATTAATTTTTTTATGAGCATCTAATTCTTATGTATGACTAATCACAAAAGGGTTCTAAGAACATCACAATAGGAATAGACTCACACCAACTCCATGCGGCTTCCGATGCAATCTTCCTCACCCACTTTCATTCTACTCACCCCCATGTGATCCGGCTGGATTCGTGGTGGGCTGGTTTGGAAAGTTAAGTAGGCCTGAACTTGGACCGGAGCCCACGGTAAACCTACAAGAAAGAAAAGAACCGGACTTAGGCCGGAGTTAGCACTCCGACGGCCAAGTCAGTAACTTCCTGAAGAAGATTTTATGCTTCTGTATGTAATTTATGTATATGATTTCGTTCCTTTTTCCTGTATTTACTGCCCCTATTTATACTAAAAAAGGGGACGGACGTCAAATACTCTTCAATTTAATTTACCTGTCTCATCGCGGTAATTAAGCATCCGGACCTCAAATTACCTTCAATGCGGTTTAATCTGTCACTTCATTGGCGGCGACAGAGGCAAAAAGTAGCGGCCGAAACGACATTCCTCTGCTCTTGTCAGTGGATTGGACGTGCATTAAATTCCCCCATGTGCAGCAATGATCACCCCCGGCGGGCGGCGGGAAGCTTGGCGAGAGAGCGAGAGGGCGAGAGACCTCTCGCACGTGGGCTGCTCGCGACACACTGGGTGATCCCTCTCGGAGGCTTGGCGAGAGAGCGAGAGGGCGAGAGACCTCTCGCACGTGGGCTGCTCGCGACCCACTGCGTGATCCCTCTCGCCTACCGAATAGCTGTTTGATGGGCCCTCCCCGTTGATGGGCCTAATGGGGCCTTTTGACCTCATTTGGGCCTTTGGTCTTTATTGGATCTATCAAGCGATATCGGGCTGGATCAACTAGTCCCCCACTCGCGGCTACTTGTGACTTGATACTAGTGGCTGCGAGTTGCTCCTTTGCGAGAGACAACATGTATCCCGCTCTAGCGACCCGCATCTCAGCATAACCCATTTGCACTGCTTCAGATAACGTGCATCGTTTCACATTCCGTAGCCGAAAAAACCGCACAAATTCCTAGTAATTAAAATTAAATATCTGAATTTAATTAATTTCGTTTCCCTTTTTTGTTTTTTTTTTTTTTTTTTTTTTTTTTTTGGAAGTTGAAACGCCGCCTGCACCGCCCTCTCCCCATTAATGCGGTGCAGGCGGGTCCCTTCAAATCCCTATATCCTGACTATAAAAAGGGGGTCCTCCCCATTCTTCTCCTTTCACTCCTCCTTCAGCCTTTCCTTCTTTTTTCTCTTCCTTTCTCCGGCGTGAGAAAATTGCTTTTCCCTTCCTCCGGTTCTTCCCTTTCATCCAGGTACATACTTTTCGTTTTTGCTTTTCTGTTTCTCTTTAGTTTTATTTGTGTTTCTCCCCCTTCGTTTCTACTCCATGTCCTCCGAGTCTTCATCTTCTTCCTCGGGGGAGATTCGTACCCCTGTAATTCGCCTCGGACCTCCGTCAGAACAGAGAAATAGGCCCAAAAAGAGGGCCGTGGTTTCCAAATCCCGAGGCCCACCGGCCACTTCTGCTCGCCAGAAGAAGGAGAAAGGCAAAGCCCCCCTCCTCTCGCAACGTAAAGGGGGGGATGATGCGACCTCCCCCTCTGGCGGCGAGAAGGGGGTAGTCAGGGTTCCGAAAGTGAGGGAACCCTCCGTTTGTATTTTGACCAACCCTCAACATTTGATTCTTAACCCCGACGACATTGGCGACCTACTCGAGCGTCAAGGGATAGACGTTTCCTACGATCTAGCTCTTCCTTCACCCTCGCAAGACTCCCTTCACCCTCCTCCTGGCTATATGACCTGGCATATTGATCAACTACTCTCGGGCTTATCGCTGCCCGTTCACCCTTTTTTCTTAGATGTGGCACGCAAATTTCGCGTGCCCATCAATCAATTTCTTCCTAACTCTATTAAGTTTATGTCAGCCTTTTTTATTATCTGTGCCGAGGCCTCCGTAACTCCCTCCGGCGAGCTGTTCCATTCTGCCTTCAAGGTGAATCGATCTCCGTCTGGCTTTTTTCATCTTACAGCTCGCCCCGGCGTAGGTCTTTTTAAAGGTTTGACTAACAAAGTACATAATTGGCCCAAACGTTTTTTATTTATTCGCTCGCCCACTTCTTGGGGCTTTGATCCGTCATATGTTGAGACAGCCCCTCGCCCTGTTGGGGTGTCTCCCGCCTGCTTGGAGGTACTATCTCGGCTAACTGCCCGCACCCCTCCCCAATTGTGGGATGTTGAAAAGATAGTAGCTAGCCCCTCTCTTTTTGCTCGCACTGGACTGTGGGATATGTCTTCGTCTGACCCTCGCCCGCTGGGTACTTATTAGGGATAATTTCCATGTTTGTTATTATTTTAATTTATTCCACCTTAAATAATCGTTAACCCTTGCTTGTTTTCCATGTATTTTTCAAACAGGCGAGATGATTCGAGAAGCTATGAAAGCGGCTCTCGCCATGCAGCGCGCCCAGTCTTCCCGCACCCCCTCTGAGTCCACGAGCCATGCCCCTCCGGATTCCACACCCTCCCCTGAGGCGGCCACTAGCGCGGCGACGGGGTCAGGCTCTCGCCCGGAGTCACGGCGAGAGACCCACACTGCTCCTCCCCCCTCCGTTGTTTGGCAACCCGTTATCGATATCGGTAGCGAAAATGCCGATAACCAAGAGGCTCATGATTCCTTTCGCTCGCTGGAGCAGGCGCCCTACGACGTCGGCCGCCCCAAGCGAGATGCAAGTGGAGAACATACTTCTACGATGTCCAAGCGACACCGCCCTGCGGACAAGGGCTTCCTTTCGTCCCTTTCTCCTGACCGCAGCGTTGATGAACTATCCCAACACTTCGACCAGCTGAAGCTTGTGGAGGACGCGCAGGCGCTCGAGCGCATGTCCCATGAGCAGCAATACTCCCGACTGCTATTCCATTGCTCCCAGGTGAGTGCAATTTTATCTCGTCTCGCAGCTTGCATATTTATACTTACGCCTCGTTTCATGCTGTTTCAGATCAACGTCCTTCTCGCTCATGGTCTTGGCTCAACAGACCCTACTCGCCTAGCCGAAGAGCTTGCCTTCATGAAAAGATTAGCTAGCGAGAAGGCCAATGAGGTCACCCGCCTGCAAGACATGGTCCGCGAGTTGGCGAACGAGAGAGATGAGACCGCTCGCCTAAATAATGAGAAGTATAATGCGATGAAGTCCTCTCTTGAGAGCAAGGTCGCTCGCCTTCAGGCCGAAAAGGAGCAGTTGATCGCTATTTCACGGCAGAAACAGGAGGTGGTGGAAGCGGAGTGCATGAGGACTGTCGCACTGGAACGCGCGAGGAGCTTGTACGACCATCTGTGCTCGATAGATGGGCAAGACTTCCTGCGAGCGTATCGCGAGGGCCTGACCCGCAAGTATCCTTCGTCCGCACATTTTGCCAACGCAGCGGCTCCAATAGGTATGGGCTTCATGGACCGAGGTATCCGTATGTATGCAGCTCGCCATAATCTTGATGACCCCTCGGAGGAGATAAGCTCCATCCTTGACTTGCTGGGAGATGAGATCCCCGGCTGGGAGGGAAATCCTACTGAGCCCGTGGATTACGCCTGGTGGGCTGGGGTGCTCGAGGGACTGCTCGCAGAGCTGAACAAGTACGCCGCACAAGCCCCCTCTAATATGGCTCGCCTGGATCCTACATGTTCTGCCTCTACCCTTCCTGATATCCCTCCTTCTTGAGGCCTTTATATTTTCTCTTCATTCGTAGCAACTTTGAACAATCTGTTTTTTCCCTTTCTGAACAATGTTAATTTTTATTTGGATATTTTCATTATCTATCGTTTGAGTTTATTATGTTACATTCTTATTTTTACATTTCATGCTTTTGAGTTTTATTATGACTTTTTGGAAACATCAAGTATTTTTCTAACTGTCTTTCTCGCATTCCCGTGAGGTTTGCTTGATGCAAATTCTTGTTCGCACTTAGTATTTGAAATTTGCACTTAGTATTGGAAATATTCCCAATATCTTCTTGCTTGTTTTCTAGCGAGTTGCTTGATGCAAATGCTCACTCGCAAACTTCATATTTGGAAATATTCCAAATATTTTCTCTCGCAAATTCCGTAATGGAAATACTTCCAATATTTTCTAACTTTCTAGCGAGGTTTGCTCAATGCAAATCCTTGCTCGCACACTTCATATTGGAAATATTCCAAATATTTTCTTAACTTTCTTTCTCGCTTTCTTGCGAGATTCGCTTGATGCAAATGCACGCTTGCAAACTTCATATTGGAAAGATTCCAAATATTTTCTTAACTTTCTTTCTCGCTTTCTAGCGAGATTCGCTTGATGCAAATGCTCGCTCGCAAACTTCATATTGGAAAGATTCCAAATATTTTCTAACTTTCTTTCTCGCTTTCTAGCGAGATTTGCTTGATGCAAATGCTCGCTCGCAAACTTCATATTGGAAAAATTCCAAATATTCTTTCTTTCTCGCTTTCTATCGAGATTTGCTTGATGCAAATGCTCCCTCGCAAATTTCATATTGGAAAAATTCCAAATATTCTTTCTTTCTCGCATTCGGGCGAGATTCGCTTGATGCAAATGCTCGCTAGCAAACTTCATATTGGAAAGATTCCAAATATTCTTTCTTTCTCGCTTTCTAGCGAGATTTGCTTGATGCAAATGCTCGCTCGCAAACTTCATATTGGAAAGATTCCAAATATTTTCTAACTTTCTTTCTCGCTTTTCTAGCGAGATTTGCTTGATGCAAATGCTCGCTCACAAACTTCATATTGGAAAGATTCCAAATATTTTCTGACTTTCTTTCTCGCTTTCTAGCGAGATTTGCTTGATGCAAATGCTCGCTCGCAAACTTCATATTGGAAAGATTCCAAATATTTTCTAACTTTCTTTCTCGCTTTTCTAGCGAGATTTGCTTGATGCAAATGCTCGCTCGCAAACTTCATATTGGAAAGATTCCAAATATTTTCTAACTTTCTTTCTCGCTTTTCTAGCGAGATTTGCTTGATGCAAATGCTCGCTCGCAAACTTCATATTGGAAAGATTCCAAATATTTTCTAACTTTCTTTCTCGCTTTTCTAGCGAGATTTGCTTGATGCAAATGCTCGCTCGCAAACTTCATATTGGAAAAAATCCAAATATTCTTTCTTTTTTTTTTTTTTTTTTTTTTTTTTTTTTTTACTTGTCGCTCAATCGTAATCCTGCTCGCTTGCTTATGTGCGAGTAAGTATTTATAGCTTCTTCAAGACACCAGGTTTTTCAAAAGAGGCCACCACATTTTTTCCAAAAAAAAAAAAACATGGCTCATTCTGCAGACAGACGGATGAACAATCAAAAATATGGCCTATACTTATAATACAAAGTGTTATAACACACTAGCACTATATATAGTAGCGCTTCAGATGGCACACGTTCCATGCGCGGGCTATCCTTAAGCCATTCATATCTTCCAACATGTAAGCTCCTCCTACGAGAACCGCTACCACCTTATATGGTCCTTCCCATTTCTCCATTAGCTTTCCCACCGTTTTGAGGGCATCCGCCTGTTTTAAGACCAAGTCCCCTACTTGAAAGACTCTCTACCTTACTTTCTTGTCATAGGCTGCCTTAATTTTGGCTTTGCTGAGCTCCATCCTTCCTCTCGCGCTCTGTTGCTTTTCCATTACCAAGTCCAGCTCCTCGCGCAAGCGCATGCTATTAGCTGTTTCATGAAAATTCATAATTCTGCTAGACGGCATTCCTACCTCGACTGGTATGACAGCTTCCGACCCGTACACCAATGAGAAGGGACTTTCTCCTGTCGCTTCTTTCAGTGATGTTCGATATCCCCATAATACCGCGTGCAATTCCTCGACCCAATTTCCTTTTGCTCCCTCCAAACGCTTCTTTATTCCTTCTAACAGTACCCGATTGATCACCTCGACCTGACCGTTCGCCTGCGGGTGGGCCACGGCCGCAAATCTCTGCTTGATACCCAGACCTGCACACCATCCCCGTATCTTGGCTGAGTTAAACTGTGTTCCATTATCTGAGATGAGATCCCTAGGCAACCCATATCGGCAGCAGATATTTTGCCATATGAATTTCATGACCTCTGTATCCGTTATTCTGGCCACTGCCACCGCCTCCACCCATTTGGAGAAGTAATCTACAGCAACTATTAAGAACTTTCTCTGCCCCTTGGCGAGCGGCATGGGGCCCACGATATCTATTCCCCATTGTGCAAAAGGATAAGGGGAAGTTATTATCGTCATATCCTCTCCCGGCGTGTGAATCAGTGGGCCATGCCTCTGGCACTTATCACATCTCTTGACAAACTGCCCCGCGTCTTTCCTCGAGGTGGGCCAAAAATATCCTGCCCTTAGTACCCGCGAGACTAATGCTCTACCTCCTGCATGGTCCCCGCTGCATCCTTGGTGAACCTCGCGCAGCACGTAACTGCCCTCTTCCAGAGATAGGCACCTCAAGTGCGGCCTAGTGTAACCTCTTTTGTGAAGTATATCCCCGATTAGGCAGAAATTGCTTGCTCGCTGCTCCAGGACCTTTCGGGCGCGGCCACTTGCGAGCGTCTTTCCTTGTAGACACGCCCTGATTTCAGTGCGCCAATCTTCCCCACTTGTCACTGTTGCAACACGCTCCTCGCCCCCGCTACATGGCTCTCCCACTAGCAACTGTATTTTCCTTGACTCGTATCCTACCGCCATGCTTCCTACCTTTGCCAGAAAATCAGCATGCTGGTTCTCCTCTCGGGGTATTTGAGCTAGCTCGCAGAAATCGAACTCGCTCATCATCGACCGTACTATCTCGCAATAAGCCATCATTCGCTCGTTTTTTATCTCGAATTCGCCTTTGACTTGCTGTACTACTAGCTGTGAATCCGAAAATATGTTCAACTTCCTGCCTCCGGCCGAAGATACCAGTTTCATCCCATGTATAACTGCTTCATACTCTGCTTCATTATTTGAGGCTTTGAAAGGCAACTTTATCGCATACTCCAACTCCTCGCCTGCCTCCGCCAGCAACACTCCTACTCCACTTCCCGATGCGTTCGCCGAACCATCGACGAACACCCTCCATATTCCTTGCTCCTCTGGCCTCGTTGTTTCCTGCAGAAAATCTGCTAGGGCTTGCCCTTTTATGGCGATCCATGGTTCGTAGCTGATATCGAACTGCCCCATCTCTACTGCCCACTTGACCATTCTTCCCGAAACTTCCATCCTTCCCATCACTGTCTTCATAGGGTGGTTAGTCCGAACCACTATTGCGTGCGAAATAAAGTAGGGTCTTAGCTTTCGTGCTGTCGTCACTAGCGCGAGACCCATCTTTTCTATCTCGGAGTACCTCATCTCAGCCCCTCGCAAGAGTTTACTTGCATAATATACCGGGCTTTGCACTCCTTCCTCTTCCTGGGCGAAGACCGAGCTGACTGCGAACTCGCCTACCGCAAGATATACATACAGCTTTTCTCCTGGCACGGGCTTCGCCAACAGCGGGAGACGAGCGAGCAGGCTCTTGAGCTGCTCGAAAGCTTTTTCTGATTCTTCCGTCCACTCGAATTGAGTCCCCTTTCTTAGTATTTTAAAGAAAGGGTGACTAGCCTCTCCCGCCTTAGATATGAATCTACTTAGAGCTGTTATTCTTCCCGCCTGCATTTGAACCTCCTTGATATTTCGTGGTGCCTCCATATCCAAAACCGCCTGCACCTTCTCCGGGTTCACTTCTACTCCCCTTTCCGTTACCATGTGACCCAGGAATTTTCCCGTTTTCACCCCAAAAGCACACTTATTGGGGTTAAGCTTCATGCCGTAGCGCCGGAGCGTGCAAAAGGTTTCCTTTAAATCTTCTAAATGATTACTCGCCTTCTGACTTTTCACCAACATATCATCCACGTATATCTCCATGTTCCTTCCGAGTTGGTCCTTGGACATTTTTTCTACTAGTCTCTGGTACGTGGCTCCCGCATTTTTCAGCCCAAAAGGCATTACCGTGTAGCAATAAGTTCCAGTGGAGGTGATGAAGCTCACCTTAGGCTGGTCGCCAAGGCACAATGGAATCTGATGGTATCCTTGCGAGGCGTCCATCATACTTAGCATCTCGCAACCGGCGGTTGAGTCTACGAGCTGGTCGATTCGTGGTAGAGGGTAGTAGTCCTTGGGACATGCTTTGTTGAGATCCCTGAAGTCAATGCACATTCGCCACTTGCCCTCGCCCTTCTTGACTAAAACTGCATTGGACAGCCAAGAAGGAAAACGGATCTCCCGGATCTGTCCGGCTGCTAACAACTTCCGCACTTCTTCCTGTATAATTTTGTCTTTCTCTGCTCCAAAATGCCGACGCTTCTGTTTGACTGGCTTCGCATTCTGCTTGACATTTAGTCTGTGCACCACGAGCTGCTCGTCGATACTCCCGAGATCTGCTGGAGTGAATGCGAACACATCTTGATTCTGCCTTAGAAACTCAACCAGCTGTCGAGACATGTCTGTATCTAAACCGCCACCTATGCGGGTGGTGCGAGAGGCATCCTTCTCGCATAGTTGGACTACCATTAATTCCTCCATCGGCTTCACGTGGGCTTCTTCTTTTGCGGGGTCCACTTCCGGCATCCGGTCCTCCTTCCCCTGGTTACCTGGGGAGACAGTGCGAATAGCATCTATGTTCCCTATTCTTCTCAAGGCGTCGTAATAACATCTCCTCGAGGTCTCCTGACCCCCATGGACCTCCCCGATTTGATCTAAGACGGGAAATTTCAGCTTCATATGGTAGGTTGAGACTACTGCCTGAAATGAGTTCATGGACGGTCGCCCCAATATGATGTTGTAGGTAGAAGGCGCATCCAGTACCAAAAACTTCACGGATCGGGTTGCTCGCACCGGCTCCATTCCTAGAGAAATGGGCAGGCATACCTCTCCGACCGACCGTACCGACTCTCCCGAGAACCCGACCAAGCTTGTCTCTACATATTTTAACTCAAAATCCATATTCATCTTTCTGAAACAGTCATAGTAAATAACATCAGCGGAACTGCCGATGTCCACTAATATCCTCGCGATATCGAAGTTTGCTACCATGGCAGTAATCACCAGTGCGTCGGAATGCGGCTGCCTGATTCCTTCTTCGTCCTGGGGACCGAAAATAATGGGCGGCACGTAAGATATTTTCTGCACTTCCTCGAGTTGAGCTTCCATCTCGCACAAGCGTCGGAGGTGCGCGCGGCTTGCCTGATCTACTTCCTCTATCTCTCCAAATAACTCCTCAGTCTCTCGCAACTGTCTCAGGTGCGCTCGCCGGGCCCTGTTGGAGTCTCCCCCTGAAGGTCCTCCCAAAATCATGCTGATGAAATTGGCAGGCGCCACCTGGTCCTTCCTCTCATTTAGCTTTTCCCTTCCCGGCTCCGGTTTGCGGGGCTCGTTCGTACGCCGAGCTGGGAACTGTTGCGGGCGCTGGTTCCCTTCTTTCACAAATTCTGGCAGATTCTTCGCGCGTATGAGCCTCTCGATTTCGTCACGAAGGTGCTGGCACTCGTTGGTGGTGTGGCCATAATCATTATGAAAACGGCAGAAACTCCCCAGCGTAGGGCTTTTCCTCGGGGCTTCTGCATACGTGCGAGGCCACTTTAACTTTGGGTTATTCTCTATGGCCAATAATATCTCTCCTGGCTGTGCGACCAGCGGCGCATAGCTGTCAAAACGAGGTCCTATTTTCCTCTCGTTCTGCACCTCCCTTCTCGCCAGTTGAGTCGATTTCTGCGTTCTCTCTTATTTCTTTTCCCTTTTCGCCTCGAGACCGCCCTTGTTATCGCCAAATTTATTATGCACTGCCTCCTCTGCGTTCATATATCGCTCGGCTTTTTTCAACAAAGCATTAAAAGATGCGGGAGGCTTTTTCGAGAGCGAAGTGAAGAAATCGCCAACCCGCAGCCCTTGTGCGAGAGCGCTAATCAAAACTTCCTCCGAGGTAATTGGTACCTCTAAGGTCGACGAGATGAAACGCTTGATAAAACTTCGCAAGTACTCTCCTTCCCTATGCCTGACCGCGAACAGAGTCAAGGTGCTCCTCTTTTGCTTCTTTGAGCTCGCGAAGTGATCCATGAAACATGCGCTTAGCTGGTCGAAACTGCCAATCGTGCCCGCAGGCAGCTGGCTGAACCAAGCCTGTGCGGCTCCCGCTAACGTAGTCGCGAAGACCCGACACTTCACTCCCTCGGTAAATCGGTGCAAATCTGAAGTGTTATTGAAGCGACAGAGATGCTCGCAAGGGTCGGTGGTCCCCAAGTATTCGTAAGTTACAGGTCGGAATGACTGAGGCAGATCGTCATCCAGAATGTCGGCCGAGAAAAGGCTTAATGCACTTAGCGAGGAGCTTGCGCGGGCGGGTCCCTCGCTCCCTCGCCCTCCAATCTCCCCCATCCTTCTTTTGGGCGACGCGGCCTCGGGCTCCCTTAACATGCGCACAGAGCCCTCATGGACAGCGCTCGCCAAAAGTGCCTGCAGGTTTTCCATAGTCATGGCGACCAAGGGGCTACCTCCCGTAATGCTGGCTGTCTGCGGCGTCTCTCCTCTCGCAGCAGAGGCCTCTCCGACGGCTGGTTGGTGCTCCTGCGGGGCTGGGGTTGCTTCGGCCTCCATCTGACTGGTTAGATCCCTCACTATGCTGGGAAACGAGGCCATTGATAAACGTATACTGGTTAACGAAAAACAGACAAAGGTGTTTTTTAACGGGAAACGTTGCCACAGCTTTGTTCAACGGGTTCCCACAGACGGCGCCATTTGATCCGGCTGGATTCGTGGTGGGCTGGTTTAGAAAGTTGAGTAGGCCTGAACTTGGACCGGAGCCCACGATAAACCTACAAGAAAGAAAAGAACCGGACTTAGGCCGGAGTTAGCACTCCGACGGCCAAGTCAGTAACTTCATGAAGAAGATTTTATGCTTCTGTATGTAATTTATGTATATGATTTCGTTGTTCTTTTCCTGTATTTACTGCCCCTATTTATACTAAAAAAGGGGACGGACGTCAAATATTCTTCAATTTAATTTACCTGTCCCATCGCGGTAATTAAGCATCCGGACCTCAAATTACCTTCAATGCGGTTTAATCTGTCACCTCATTGGCGGCGACAGAGGCAAAAGGTAGCGGCCGAAACGACATTCCTCTGCTCTTGTCAGTGGATTGGACGGGCATTAAATTCCCCCATGTGCAGCAATGATCACCCCGGAGGGCGGCGGGAGGCTTGGCGAGAGAGCGAGAGGGCGAGAGACCTCTCGCACGTGGGCTGCTCGCGACCCACTGCGTGATCCCTCTCGGAGGCTTGGCGAGAGAGCGAGAGGGCGAGAGACCTCTCGCACGTGGGCTGCTCGCGACCCACTGCGTGATCCCTCTCGCCTACCGAATAGCTGTTTGATGGGCCCTCCCCGTTGATGGGCCTAATGGGGCCTTTTGACCTCATTTGGGCCTTTGGTCTTTATTGGATCTATCAAGCGATATCGGGCTGGATCACCTAGAATAAAAACTTAGCTACTCATGTTCGCTACGAAAAACATAATAAAAATACGAAAAACCATAAAAGCTATGAATAAAAATAAAAGAGTAGAACTATGATGAAGATTCGCCAAGCCTTCGTCTTCGTTCTTGTGCTCCTTGATCGCGTGTAAAAAGATAAAAGATAAAAAGATCCTCATTGTGTGCTTTTGGCCTTTAAATAGGGTGCAAAAATATAATAGGGCGGGTTTCCTTGTGTAATTAAACTTCCTTCACTGCGCCACCTCGTTCACCCGGACGGCCGTGCGAGAATTCCTTCTTAAATCCGGACGGCCGTACTGTCTTTAATTCTTCTGAGTTCTGATTTTTTTACTTGTGGCTCACTTTTTCTCCGAATTTGCAGTTTTTACCCCATAAGTTGCCAATTCTTCAATTTGTACATAAAATATAAATAACAACCATTTTAAGCACCAATTATCGTTAAAACACACCAAAAGCTCCAATTAAAAGGTACAATTAAGTGTAAAAATATACACTTAACACACCCCCAAACTTGAACTTTTGCTTGTCCTCAAGTCAAATCAATTTATGAGCACAAAACTCGACTATACATCTCATTACATAGATCGATTGGTCAACTTCGCGTTTTCAGAACTTGCAATTATGATGATAATTCTTAGGTATTCGCACGCTTAACATTCAACGGCACTTAGTCACTCACTATTACCAAAAACCACAAATCATACAACTGCTTCAAGTATCCAATATTTGCAAGTTAAAGATAGAAAGAATTTGTACTTACATGCATATATTTGACTCCAAATACTCACCAAAGTATTCTACTCAACTAATATTGAATATTAAGCTATTGGGATCATTGGGACTTTGTGGCTTTCAATTGTTAGGCTCTTTGGTCCGAGGTAGGTAATATGGGTATGTGTGGCTAATTTTCTTGAATTGAGGTGATTACGCCAAAATTTGAAAGATAGGCGTTTGAAACAATGAATTCACCTCTAAGGACTTAAATAAACTCGATTCTCAAAAGTTCAAACATCTACACTTTTGCCTTTTAGGCAAGTGAATCGAGTTTTCAACACAATTCAACAACTAGTCCTTATTCCTCCCTTCTAATCTCTTCTTCTTCTTCGTTTTTTTTTTCTCGAAGCAGAAGAAAGATCTTATAAGAATTTTCGATCGACCTCCAAGGGATAATTATTCAAAAATCTCCACTTTTCTACCTTCTACATATTGGCTAAAAGAAAGAACACCTTTTCTCCGAGGCTCAAATCAAGGTTCTAAGGATAAGTTCGATGAAAAGGGTAGGCTTGAAAGGCTCAAACGGTTCAAAGAAGGCCCAAATCATATCCCAAATCACTTACTACCCAACACTTTGTATCATAAATGTCCTAAGGTCAGATTTAAAACCGAACAAAGCATGATTTAGCACAACTAAATTCCGAATTTAAAATGCAAAACATTCAACCAACGCAATGCAAAAGGTGTGATTCCTAGCAATAATTCACTTCTACGTTCCGTTGAATTGAAAGGTAAACGAATATCTACTCCTTATCAACATAAAACAAGTAATCTCATCATCAAACATTGACCATCTCCCATCATCATAATTCATCGATGCGTCGATCCAAGCAAAACCAATTTTTTTTAAATTTTTTTTTTTTTCGAATAAATAAAAAAAAACGACAACTAAAACAAAAACTAAAGCATGCAACTAAAAAAATTAAAACACAAAGTAGGCGCACATAAATGAAAACAAATAGTTAACCACCCCCAAACATAAAATTCACATTGCCCTCAATGTGATTCGCCCGGAGTTTAAGGATAGAAAACACTTGTTTAAGCGTCGGGACCATCATCGGGTTGCTCACCAACTCCACCTTGCGCATGAGCATCACCATCCTCCTCATCATCCAAAAGTTCGGGTACCGGCTCAAGAATCGGTGCGGGCAACGGAGCCGGTTCGGCGCACTCGGGAGTACCTCACGCCAAATGGCGCACAATAGCTTGGTGCATCTTCCCCGACCACCGTTGAAGGGATTCGATTGTGCTCACCTTGTGCTCCACCGTAGCAAGCCGATTTCTAGTGATCACCAAGTCTCGCTCCATTCTTCTTTCACAACGGCGGTCCGAACTTATGCTTGGACCCTCGGGTGGAGCTATTGGTTGGTGATCGACGGGTTGCTCTCCATCTTGAATGGGTGCCTTGTATTGTCGGGCCGCATGGTTACTCATCAGTGTGAGAATATCGGTCGTTTTTGTTGGGACCTTCGCCTTCTTGCATAAGCCGGTAACGAGGCACGGGAAATAAAACCCTTTGGCGTTGTTGACCATGGAGATCCAAAAATGTTCGGCTATGATTTCGCCAATATTGATCGGTGTGCCCTTTAGAATGTAGTATGCAAGAGCACACCGTTCGGGATCCACGTGAGTCCACGAGCGGGTGGGGATGAGGTTGGCACAAATGAATGTAAGGTACGCCTTGGCTACTTGGTGGATGCATTTCCACTCTAACTCGTATGCCTCCTCGGTTGAGAGTTCGGACCAAATTGGGGGTCGATCGCACAACACCTCGGCGAGTTGATCTCTTGTGACCGCAAGTTGCATTTGCTCCCAATTGAATGGCTCATGTCGGAGGTGATAAAAGGAGTTGATGGCTTTGGCACACCAATCGATCCGCTTTCCTCGAACGGTGCTCGATTTCCGATCCGTTGTTAGGAGGATACGGGTGTTGGCGTAGAACTCGCGGACCAACGATAAGTTGATCGACCCCTCCGGTTCTAATAATGCTTGCCACCCTCGCCGTAGGAATTCGTGATGCAACGGGGCAAATTGTGGAAGGGTGATCTCATATGCACGCTCCGTCACAAGTTTCTTCACTTTTTGTTTCTCAAAACGAGGCTTGGCGCCTTCGACACAAAAGCATCGTCGTCGGGTGTTTGAATTTGATCGGCCTTCTTGCCCTTCCCCTTGACTTTTGAAGTGCCTTCGCCTTGTGAGGTGCCCTCCCCGTCACGTCCTCGTTTCCCCATGACTTGAGAATGCGTGTGGACGGGAATAGAAGTGAATTGATGTGCAAAATTTCCCTCAAACTTGGCTTGGGCTATTCGTCGAACATCTTGTGGGCGTTCTTGGTGGAATGATTTTTTAGAGAAAATTGCACCTTGCTTGAATCCTCCCTGCGCAAATCAATAACAAACCACCGAGATTAAGTAATAAATGTGTGTAATTGGTGAATTTTCGGTGAAATTTGGCAAAGAAAAGGAAAAAATTCGAAAGAGGAAGACTAGGGTTCGAAGTGGGGGTGAGGGGGGATTTAGAATTATGAAAATTGTGGTGTAAAAATCCCTCTTTAATATGCCCGTTTTTTTTCTCGGACGGCCGTGCGAGATTTAAGGGAAAAAATCCGCACGGCCGAGCCAATTCCCAGTTTTGGGCAGTAGCCACTTCAATTCTCGGACGGCCGTGCGAGATTTAGGTGAAAAATCCGCACGACCGCGCCCTTTTGCGATTTTGGGCAGTAGCATCACCGAAATCTCACATGGCCGTGTGAGATTCCTGCCTTTTTCTTGCACGGCCGTGTGAATAATTGCAATTAGGCCCCTGAAAAATAAAAACTTCTTATTAGTGCCCCTGAAATTTTTTTATTTTTTATTTTTTATTTTTTTTTTATTAAAACAAAAACTAAAAAATTAAAAAAACATAAAATAAGAAAAACGAAATCTCGGGTTGCCTCCCGAGAAGCGCTAAGTTTACAGTCTTCAGCCGGACTTTGTCTGCTTCTTTGTTCAAGCTAATGTGACCGAAGTCACTTGGCGATTGAATTCCTCTCCTCGATAATGCTTGTTTGGTTCTTTAGGTTGCCACATCCTCCGTGCCCGCTCATCGTCGTTATCACCCAAACTCCTTTGACTATCTTTCGGAGAAAGTGGCCTTGAGTTTGCACAATAAACTTGATCCTTTCCACTGCCGTTTCCGCCGCCATCTCCTGCACTCAAAGATGCTTTCTCATGGTCTAAGATCAAAACGTCATGATTTGTAAAATCCACAAGATCAATAGCATAACAATCATTATTATCACATGGATTTTTATTAGCGCTAAAAACATTAAATTTGATCGTTTGATCGTGCACCGTCATTGTAAGATCACCACTAGCGCAATCAACTAGAGTTTTCGACGTGGCTAAAAACGGCCTTCCTAGAATAAGATGTATCTCCCTATCTTCATCTATATCGAGTATAACGAAATCCACAGGGAAAATAAATTTGTTCACTTTCACTAGCACATTCTCGAAAATACCTTTTGGGTAAACTAATGACCTATCGGCTAATTGAAGAGTTATAGCCGTTGGTTCAATCTCACCTAACCCAAGATTTTTATAAGGAGAATAAGGCATAAGATTAATGCTAGCACCTAAATCAATAAGCGATCTAAAATTTTTACCTCTTATAGTACAAGGGATCGTGAACTTACCTGGATCGCCGAGTTTTTGTGGAAGGGGCCATATAAGAATTTCACTGCATTGCTCCGTGAGTTGGATGATCTCGTTCCCTTACAATTTATTCCTCTTTGTCACGAGCTCCTTGAGGAATTTCACCCACTTTGGCATCTTTTGAATGGCTTCGATAAACGGAATATTTATGTGAATTTCTTTCAGCTTGTCCAAGAATCCTTGGTGATCGGCATCGAGTTTCTTCTTTTGAAGCTTTTGAGGATATGGGACTTGAGGGACTCGTGAGTTCACTGTGGGTGATGGTTGTTCTTTGCGAGTTGCTTCTTCTTCCCCAATCACATTCGGCTTCTCGATTACCGTGTTTTGCTTCTCCTTTCGTGGAGCTTCTCCAATTGTCTTCCGTTCCTTAAACTTACAGCGTTGCACTGCTCGATGTTGTTCTTCCGAGGGTCTTCCATGATTGATGGCAGTGCTCTCGATGGTCTCGTTGTTAGCTGGGTTGCAAGTTGACCCATCTGTGTTTCCAAATTTCGGATGGAGGCTTGGGTGGTTGTCATAAACTGCGCCAAGATATTTGCGTGATCTCCACCTTGAGGTTGAGCTTGAGGCGGATTTTGGAATCCGGGAGTTGGTCGTGAATAATTAGGCGGTTGACCTTGAGGTGGTGCTTGCCTTGGTCCTTGCTGATTTCCTCCCCACCCAAAGTTAGGGTGATCCTTCCATCCTGGATTATACGTGTTGGAGTACGGGTTCCTCTGTTGTCGGTTGGTGTCATGCACATAATTCAGAGACTCTGTTTCTTCTACGCGCTGATCGGGGACTTGGACTGCATGGACATGCTGAGTCTGCAAAGCCGCCACTTGCTTTGATAGCTTCTCTAACTGGGTCGTGATTGCAGTGACCCCGTCCAATTCCAAAATTCCTCCCGTCTTGACTGCTCCGCTATTCGACCGATCCGATGCCCGCATGTATTTGTTTCTAGCGGTTCGCTCCAAGAGTTCGTATGCTTCGTCGTAGGTTAAACTCATGAAAATTCCCCCAGCTGCAGAATCGAGCACGGTCCTCGAGTTGTCTTGTAGTCCATCGTAAAATATTTGCAGCTGGCGCCACTCTTGAAGTCCGTGATTCGGGCACCTCCTTACTAACTGTTTGAACCGCTCCCACGTCTCGAATAATGCTTCCCCGACTTCTTGTATGAAGTTTTGAATTTCTCTCCGGATTCTCTCAGTTTTTGTTGGGGAGTTGTATGTGTTCACGAAAAGTTGTGCTAGCTAGGGCTATGACGAGATGGAGGGCGCTCGAGTTTGTAGCCATTCCCGAGCTGCTCCTTGTAAAGAGTGCTTGAACAGGCGGAGTTGCAGTGCTTCGGGTGATACTCCGTTCATCTTGTGCGAGTCACACGTTTCAAGAAAGTTGACCAAGTGGAGATGGGGATCTTCATGAGCCAATCCGCTGAATAGCCCATTGTTTCGAAGCATAGTGAGGAGTCCCGCTCGAATCTCGAAATTGTTGGCTTCAATGGGGGGCTGCTGGATGCTCGATTGGAACCCATTGAGTGTTGGAACGGTGTACTCATGCAGTCCTCGTTGACGCGGTGGTGGATTAATTAGCTGGCGTTGCTCTTTCTCATTGACGATTTCTCCCACCGCATTCGGTATGCGCCCTTGGTCATCTCCCCTACGATTGATCTCTTCTTCCATCGTTGCAAAAGCGTTTTGAGCTAACCGTTGATTTCTCCTGGCTTGCCTAAACGTTCGCTCAATTTCGGGATCAAGAGGTAGCAAGTTCGTGTCGTGTCCTCTGTGCATAAAAAGTACCTAGAACAAAATAATAAAAATAAAATAATTAAATAAAATAAATAAAACGGCTGAAGTAAAAAAAAATTGCTCAAATTTAATATGAGGTTAAATAAATAATTTAGCCGTACTCCCCGGCAACGGCGCCAAAAACTTGTTGGGTGCTAAATACCAACACGCAAGTGTACGTATCGCAAACAAGTAGTAAAAGTGGACTCGTGAGAGTCGGATGTCGATCCCACAGGGAATACGCAAATTACCTAATCCTAAGTACCAAATTCTAACAATTATGATTTTTATCCAGTCTACGCAAGTTTATCAAATTAAATCAATTTAACTTAAATAAGAAAGCAAATAATCACCAGAAAATATCAATATAAAACGGATCTAGGATTTTATCTTCCCCCTATGCGATAATTCTTCACCCAATTATTCTTCTATCATGCAAGTTACAATTCCCGATTATTAACCCATGACACGAAATTTGTGACACCCCTCTCTCGATTACCCTTATTATATGTAATCTCAGCGGAAGACTTTTGAAAACATGATTTTTGTGGATATAAATTAACGTGAAAATTTTTCTTTTTTAAATCAGAGGGAGAGAGGGCACAGCTTGCTAAACCCTAATCGATCAATTAACACCAATGCATGCTAAATGCAAGACTAGAAAGTAACTAGGCATGATGCACTTAATGCAAATGCGGACAGATTCAATGCAGAAGCTTTAAAAATTAATTCCTCTTAAGATACTCATGCAAACGACCCCAAATTAATAACATACCATCTAACACGGGTCTAGATCACTCAGTTAAAACAATTTTTCAATATGCATGGCCATTTAGGAGACATAAATAAAATGGCAAAGTCACTCGGTTTAAAATCCAGAACAGGGGAGGGAGTATTGAAAATTCACAATAAATTCCTCACTGACCCAAAAACTACCAAATTTTACCCCAGGGCAGAAAAATAAGTTTAAAACATTTTCCAAGTGCAATCAAGGCATTTGGGTGAGTAAAACTCCAGTTAGACCAGAAAACACCCGTATGGCCCTGTTTCATTTCAGTAGTGAGAAATAAATCATAACTAAATGAATACTTACCCAAATCATGCAAAAGACCTATCAAAATGATGAGCACAGAGAGATGCAGAGACTCCTAAATTTCATGATTTTCTAAGCAGAGCACCAATATGAAAATAATTTTAGAACATGGAGACAAAATACGAAGAAATTACTAGTCGAATGCATGCATGCATATAAATAGTGAAAATTTGCTTTCGCTTACAAAAGGCTACAGATTACCGATTAATTATCCAAAATAGGGTAATCCTAGTTACTATTACACACGTCGTCTTTTAGTAATTTCCACCGATCGGAGGAAGCGAACGGTAGAAAATACCTAAAACCGTATCAAATGTTTTTACAAGCATATTATACAAATAAAACCAGATAACTAAATTGAGAGCCAACACTATCCACAACCCCTCTATACGATCTCCTTCCGATTCTCGAGCTCGATTCCCAACTTTACTCCTCGGGCCCTAAATCGGGTATACCTACAAACATACAACGCCTATATGAGTGTTTGAGGACTCAATGAGAATCTTGAAGTAATATCGAATACACATAGCACATAGAGCATACATATATCTATACATATATATATATATACATACATATATCTTATACATGAACATACAACATGAAGTAAAACAATCATATACTTCCCTTTTTCGTCGGCGTTCTTCATTCACATAATTGCCACACGCATAGAGTGAGATAATTCCCACCTTTATAACCCTATGATCCCAAGACCATAGAGTGAGAATATCCCACCTTTATAACCCTATGCCATGACACGTATTGAAGATTATAGAAGGAATTTCCCACCTTTATAACCCTACGATCCCAAGACCATAGAGTGAGATTTTCCCCCTATATCATCAACACCATAATGCAACATGCATGACATGAAAAAATGTCGGGAATCCCTCGGAAGAGCCAATCTAAGTTACCGGTAAATAACCCCATATATTTCGAACCATGTCTAACTACGTGGGATCAAACCACCCCTAGGCCCTACAGTACCAGGCTCGCCGTACCCGAGAAATTTACCGTAACCTCGAAAGACTTTCCAACATAGTTTTATCTTTTTTTAAAAATTCATGACACTTAATGCACCCACCCATGCACCCTTCTACTTACCCTTCTCTCATCCTCACACCCAATGATTCACATAAGCAAGCAAGAGCACATAGGAGCACATAGAAAATACACATAAAGTTTCACAAAATCATTTAGCCATAAAGATATAGAAATAACCGAAATCTTAACATGCAAAAACAATCTAACATCAAAGTTCACTAGATCTAGCATTTTTACAAGAATAAAATTCAAGACTTCCATCTTTACATTTATTCAAGCAAATACACTAGATCTTCACATGCAAGAGTGTTTTAAACCAAATTATCACAAATTCTTAGTTCTTAAACCATTTTTCATAGAAAACACTAGATCTTAAGATGCAAGACTTTAGATCAACCACCAATCACTAGATCTTAACATGCAAGACCTTAGATCAACAATCAATCACCAATCTTAACATGCAAGGTCTTAAAACAACAATCAACACAAGATCAACACATACAAAACACAAAATAAACCACATAAGCAATTTCAAGCATTTTACCTCTAAAATTCGAAAGTTACTTAGCTAAGTCAAAAATTCATTTTCTTTTCAAAAATCAACAATCAAACACTAGATCAATACTGCAATGCAAGACACTAATTAAGCCAAATAAGCTATTTAAAACATTTTTCCCCAAAAATTCGAAAGTTTCATGGCTAGGCCAAAAATTCATTTTCTTTTCAAAAATCCACAATCAAACACTAGATCAACACATGCAAGGCACTAATTCTGCCAAATAAGCCTTTTAAAACATTTTTCCCCAATTTTCGAAAAATCATAGAACTTCAAGAACAAAGTCATCTTTTCAAAACACTAACATGAAATCATCATCTAAAACATATTATCACATAATAAATAATAAAAACACATAGAAACACATAAAAACACATAAAAACCGAAAATACTAGTGGTGTTGTAGGTTTGAGCAAGAATTCAAGAATTCTCACCTATACTCTTTAGGGGAAGGATTTGTTAGCTCTTTTCTCTCTAATACAAGAAGAGATTAAGAGTTAGATTAGGCATTAAGAAAATAAGAAGAAAAACAAAAGAACTTGGATGAAGAAGAGCTTGGCTCTTTTCGAAAAAAGAAAAAGAAAAGAGGAAGAGAAGCTTACTTAGCCTTGGCCGAAAATTCTTCTTCTATTGAAATAGAAGGAGACTTTGAACTTAAGGATAGTAAGATTGGAGTTTGAGAGTGTATTTTGATCTTGGGAATGAGAGGTATTTATAGAGTTTTTGGAGAGTTCAAAGCCAATGGAGAAGAAAGGGAAATACATCTTTTGTGGGGGTGATTTTGCAATTTTCGAAAGTTGAGGTGGTGGTGGTTCTTGGGTGGTTCAAGCTTGAGAAGGTGGTGGCTATGGTGGTGGTGGTGGCTGCCGAAAATGAAGGGGAGGGGAAGAAGAAAGAAAGAATTTTGGCCTTAAAGTGGTGTGTGGGAGTGGAAAAGCAAGCCTAGACTAGAGGGTAGGGAGGCTAGCTTTTAGGTATTTCTTTCTATGCTCAAGGTACAACCACACCAATGCATGTCTAATACTAATTAATATGCAATTTAAAAATCATGTGTGTGTGTGTGTGATGTCCGAAAATTCAAGAAAATGTGGGGAGGATTTTCTAATTTTCGACATTAATTAAAAATCCTAAAATGCATGATAAAAATTTATTTTTCTAAAATTTTGTGCATGCATAATATGATGAAATGCTCATTTAAATTACATGCAAGAATAAAATCCTAACTCATGAAAATAATTTATTTCGAAATAAAATCTCGATATATTTCCTAAGCGCATAATTCACATAATCACATATTTCACATAATCACATAATGCACACAATAATTCACATAATCACATAATCACATATTTCACATAATTCACATAATCACATAATTCATATATTTCACATAATTACCTAATTCACCTAAATACTAAGCATGCAAGAATTATTATAAATTCTAATTTCGCAATTATGCACATAAAGGTGGTAAAATAAAATAATATTATTTTACCGAAAATGCGGGGTGTTACAATCTCCCCCCTTAAAAAAAAATTTGTCCCCAAAATTTGTACCTTTTTCAATTAGTTCCGGATAACGACTCACAATCTCATCCTCAAGTTCCCACGTTGACTCATCCGGAGAATGGTTTTTCCAAAGGATTTTGGCTAGGCGGATTTCCTTGTTTCGGAGTTTCCTAACTTTTCGGTCTAATATTTGGGAGGGTTCTTCGGTAAAGGATAGGTTCGGGGATAAATCAAGGGGTTCGGTTTCAAGGATGTGGTTAGGGTTGGGAATATATTTTCGGAGCATGGTGACGTGAAAGACATTGTGGATCTTGGATAGTTGAGGCGGTAGGGCGAGGCGATAGGCTTGGCCACCAATTCGGTCGAGTATTTCGAAGGGTCCAATGAATCGAGGGCTTAACTTTCCTCGTTTTCCGAATCGCATGATTCCTTTGAGTGGAGCGACTTCCAAGAATACGTGATCACCGGCTTGGAATTCCAATTCTCGTCTTCTTTTATTTGCGTAGTTTTGTTGGCGATCTTGGGCGGTTCTCATTTTCTCTCGAATATTCTTGATTATGTCGACGGTGTGTTGGACTAGCTCGGGTCCTAATAATCTTCGCTCTCCTACTTCGTCTCAATGGATTGGAGAACGGCATTTTCTTCCGTACAAGGCTTCGTAAGGTGCCATTCCGATCGAAGATTGGAAGCTATTGTTGTACGAGAATTCGATGAGCGGTAGACGGCTTTCCCAATTACCACCAAAATCCATTATACATGCTCGAAGCATGTCCTCGAGGGTCTTGATTGTCCTTTCCGATTGTCCGTCGGTTTGGGGATGGTATGCCGTGCTAAAGGCTAGACGGGTTCCCATCGTTTCGTGCAATCTTTTCCAAAATTTGGAAGTGAATCGGGGATCTCGGTCGGAGATGATTGATATCCGAACGCCATGGAGTCGGACGATTTCTCCGATATAGAGTTCGGCTAGCTTTTCGAGACTTAAAGTGGTCTTGACCGGTAAGAAATGTGCGGACTTGGTTAGGCGATCGACTATTACCCATATTGAATCGGATCCTTTCTGAGTCTTCGGGAAACCTTGAACAAAGTCCATCGTTACTCTTTCCCATTTCCATTCGGGAATAAGGTTGGATTGTAGAAGTCCACCGGGCCTTTGGTGTTCGATTTTGATTTGTTGACAAATTAGGCATTCAGATACGTATTTGGCTATATCCTTCTTCATGCCTGGCCACCAGTACAACTTCTTCAAGTCTTGATACATTTTGGTTTCACCCGGATGGCAAGAGTAGGGCGTTTTGTGAGCTTCGTCGAGAATTAATCCTTTGATCTCTTTGTTTGTCGGAATGGAAATTCTCCTTTGATATTTCAATATGTTGCCGTTGGTCATTGAGAAGTTTGGATTTTGACCGGTTGCTAAGCCTTCTCGGATTTTGACAAGTTGATCATCATGGTCTTGAGCGGATTTGATAGTTGATTCGAGCGGTGGTTTAATGATCAAGGCGGACATGGATTTTCGGCTAAGAGCGTCGGCGACAACGTTGGCTTTACCGGGATGGTAAAGGATTTCGCAATCATAGTCCTTGACTAGTTCAAGCCATCTTCTTTGCCTCATGTTGAGCTCTTTTTGAGTAAAGAAGTACTTGAGACTCTTGTGGTCGGTGAAGATCGAACATTTTTCGCCGTAAAGGTAATGTCTCCAAATTTTGAGGGCGAACACGACTGCCGCGAGTTCCAAGTCGTGCGTCGGGTAATTCTTCTCGTAGTCTTTTAATTGTCTAGAGGCGTAGGCAATTATATTCCTGTTTTGCATTAGGACGGCTCCGAGCCCGTGCTTGGAGGCGTTACTATAGACCACGTAGTTTCCGGTTTTATCCGGTAGAGCGAGGATTGGTGCCGAGGTTAATCGCTTCTTGAGTTCTTGGAAACTAGACTCGCATTCGGGAGTCCATTGATACTTGACTTCCTTTCGGGTCAAACGAGAGAGTGGAGCGGCTATCTTGGAAAAGTTCGGAACGAACCGTCGGTAGTAGCCTGCGAGGCCGAGGAAACTTCGGATTTCTCCGACATTACGAGGGATTGACCAATTGCAAACGACTTCAACTTTGCTTGGATCAACGGCTATGCCTTCCTTGGAAATTACGTGACCAAGAAAGTGAACTTGTCTTAACCAAAACTCACATTTGGAAAACTTCGCATAGAGCCGGTTCTCTCGGAGGGTTTGGAGCACCATTTCCAAATGATTCCGATGTTCTTCATCATTTCTTGAATACACCAAGATATCGTCGATGAATACGATCACAAATTGATCGAGATACTTGCAGAAAATTCGATTCATGAGGTCCATGAAAGCGGCTGGGGCGTTGGTTAGACCAAACGACATCACTACAAATTCGTAATGGCCGTAGCGAGTCCGAAACGCGGTTTTCGGAATATCTTCCTTCTTGATCTTCAATTGATGATATCCGGAACGGAGGTCGATTTTGGAATAGACCGTGGAGCCTTGAAGTTCATCGAAAAGGCCGTCAATTCTTGGCAATGGATACTTGTTTTTGACGGTGACCTTGTTGAGTTCCCGGTAGTCGATACACATTCGGAGGGTTCCATCTTTATTTTACACGAAGAGTACCGAAGCACCCCATGGGGAAAAACTAGGGCGGATGAATTTCTTGTCGATAAGATCTTGAATTTGGTCCTTGAGTTCCTTTAGTTCTAACGGCGCCATGCGGTAAGGTGCCTTCGAGATAGGAGCGGAACCCGGGATCAAATTAATTTCGAATTCGATTTCACGATCGGGCGGAAGACCGGGGAGATCTTCGGGAAAGACATCGGGAAAATCGCAAACGGTTGGCACTTTGGAAATGTCGGCTTTATCTTCGTTCAGAGCTTCCACTATGTCGACCAAATGACATAGATGCCCTTTTTGAATAAGTTTGCTCGCTTTGATGGCGGAAATGATAGGAATCGACGGATTGTACGAGCTTCGGAATTCGAGAAAACTTCGATTCGGTAAGGAGAACCGAACGGTTTTGTGAGCGCAATTGATTAGGGCGTCGAATTTTGATAACCAATCCATTCCGAGGATTATTTCGAAATGTTTAATGGGTAGAATGATCAGATCGGAGGCTAGGGTTTGGTTATGAATCTGAATAGGGCAATATTTGATGATGAAATTGGACTTAAGTTCATCACCAGAAGGAATAAGTATGCTAAACAAGGCATCGGCTTGACTACGGACTAGGCGGAGTTCGGCAACGAGGGTACTTGAAATGAATGAGTGCGTTGATCCGGAGTCGATGAGGGCATACACGGAATTATTATACACATTAACGGTACCTGCGATCATTGACGGGTCAGCTTCGGCTTGGTCTCTTGTCATGGCGAATACTCGTCCCGGCACTTGTCTCGGGGCGATAGGGCAGTCTCGGACCATATGTCCGGGCTTCTTGCATCGAAAACAGTGGTCGGTTCCGGCAACACAATCGCCAGAGTGTTCTCGCTTGCATTTAGGGCAAAAGGGCTTGTTGCTCGGGGTTACGGTTGCTCGGTTGATCGGTTGCTTTCCTTTGGCGTTGTTGAGGTTCGGTTTCTTCCATGGTCGAGAAGAGGCGTCGTGAGGAGGTCTCCATTGTCGGATTTCCATCTCGTCTTGTTCGGCTTCTAAGGCTTTGTCCACTACTCCGTGGAAAGTAGAGGCAGAGGTTAGTCGAACGTCGCGCTTGATTATCGGGTTGAGGCCTCTTAGGTAGTGATTCATCTTTTCGGTGTCGTCTTTGGATATAAAAGGTGCGTAGAGGCTTTCTTGCTCGAAACGGCGTGTGAATTCGGCAACGGTTAGGTTTCCTTGTTTGAGTTCGAGAAACTCCTTAAGCTTTTGTGCTCGAACATTCTTGGAAAAGTACTTTTCGAAGAAAAGAACTTTGAAAGCTTCCCAAGTGGTATTTGCTAAATCGATTCCACTCTTTGTGCCTTCCCACCAATTTCGGGCTTCGTTCTTCAACAAGAATAATGCGCAATGGATTCGGTCGCTGTCGTTCATCACCATGTACTATAAAATAACTTCGAGGGATTTGATCCATTCTTCGGCAACAGTTGGACTTGGGCCGCCGTGGAATTCGGTAGGATGCATTTTCAAGAATCGCTCGTAGGTGGCTTGTGGGGCTGTATTTCTAGGTTGGGGAGGAGGAGGAGGTGGTGAAGGGTTTTGGTTTTGAAGGTTAACAAGGCGGTTAATTTGTTCATTTTGTTCTCGGACGAGGGCGGTGAGGTCTTGGATGGTACGAGATTGATTGTGAGGATCGTTAGCGGCATTTTGAGCTCGAGTGCTTGCTCCAGACATTTTAATACTTAAACATATACAAACATTTCACATTAGCCATAAAATTCACATAAAATTCACATAAACATATACCTCCCCGAGTGTTTAGTTGGAGTCGTGCTTTCAGAATAGTGAAGATCTTTAGGTCGTATGGAGGTTTCCGGGATCGTTGCTCTGATACCACGTCTGTTGTGACACCCCTCTCTCGATTACCCTTATTATATGTAATCTCAGCGGAAGACTTTTGAAAACATGATTTTTGTGGATATAAATTAACGTGAAAATTTTTCTTTTTTAAATCAGAGGGAGAGAGGGCACAGCTTGCTAAACCCTAATCGATCAATTAACACTAATGCATGCTAAATGCAAGACTAGAAAGTAACTAGGCATGATGGACTTAATGCAAACGCTGACAGATTCAATGTAGAAGCTTTAAAAATTAATTCATCTTACACTACTCATGCAAACGACCCCAAATTAATACCATACCATCTAACATGGGTCTAACTCACTCATTTGAAACAGTTTTGAAATATGCATGGCCATTTAGGAGAAATAAATAAAATGGCATAGTCACTCGGTTTACAATCCAGAATAGGGGAGGGAGTTTTGAAAATTCACAATAAATTCCTCACTGACCCAAAAACTACCAAATTTTACCCCAGGGCAGAAACATAAGTTTAAAACATTTTCCACGTGGAAGCAAGGCATTTGGGTGAGTAAAACGCCAGTTAGACCAGAAAACACCCGAATGGCCCTGTTTCATTTTAGTAGTGAGAAATAAATCATAACTAAATGAATACTTGCCCAAATCATGCACAAGACCTATCAGAATGATGAGCACAGAGAGATGCAGAGACTCCTAAAATTTCATGATTTTCTAAGCAGTGCACCTATATGAAAATAATTTTAGAACATGGAGACAAAACACGAAGAAACTACTAGTCGAAAGCATGCATGCTTATAAAGAGTGAAAATTTGATTTCGTTTACAAAAGACTACGGATTACCGATTAATTATCCAAAATAGGGTAATCCTAATTACTATTACACACGTCGTCTTTTAATAATTTCCTCCGATCAGAGGAAGCGAACGGTAGAAAATACCTAAAACCGTATCAAATGTTTTTACAAGCATATTATACAAATAAAACCACATAACTAAATTGAGAGCCAACACTATCCACAACCCCTCCATAGGATCTCCTTCCGATTCTCGAGCTCGATTCCCAACTTTACTGCTCGGGCCCTAAATCGGGTATACATACAAACATACAACACCTATATGAGTCTTTGAGGACTCAATGAGAATCTTGAAGTAATATCGAATACACATAGCACATAGAGCATACATATATCTATACATATATATATATATATATACATACATATATCTTATACATGAACATACAACATGAAGTAAAACAATCATATACTTCCCTTTTTCGTCGGCGTTCTTCATTCACATAATTGCCACACGCATAGAGTGAGATAATTCCCACCTTTATAACCTTATGATCCCAAGACCATAGAGTGAGAATATCCCACCTTTATAACCCTATGCCATGACACGTATTGAAGATTATAGAAGGAATTTCCCACCTTTATAACCCTACGATCCCATGACCATAGAGTGAGATTTTCCACCTATATCATCAACACCATAATGCAACATGCATGACATGAAAAATTGTCGGGAATCCCTCGGAAGAGCCAATCTAAGTTACCGGTAAATAACCCCATATATTTCGAACCATGTCAAACTACGTGGGATCAAACCACCCCTAGGCCCTACGGTACCAGGCTGGCCGTACCCGAGAAATTTACCGTAACCTCGAAAGACTTTCCAACATAGTTTTATCTTTTTTTAAAAATTCATGACACTTAATGCACCCACCCATGCACCCTTCTACTTACCCTTCTCTCATCCTCACACCCAATGATTCACATAAGCAAGCAAGAGCACATAGGAGCACATAGAAAATACACATAAAGTTTCACAAAATCATTGAGCCATAAAGATATAGAAATAACCAAAATCTTAACATGCAAAAACAATCTAACATCAAAGTTCACTAGATCTAGCATTTTTACAAGAATAAAATTCAAGACTTCCATCTTTACATTTATTCAAGCAAATACACTAGATCTTCACATGCAAGAGTGTTTTAAACCAAATTATCACAAATTCTTAGTTCTTAAACCATTTTTCATAGAAAACACTAGATCTTAAGATGCAAGACTTTAGATCAACCACCAATCACTAGATATTAACATGCAAGACCTTAGATCAACAATCAATCACCAATCTTAACATGCAAGGCCTTAAAACAACAATCAACACAAGATCAACACATACAAAACACAAAATAAACCACATAAGCAATTTCAAGCATTTTACCTCTAAAATTCGAAAGTTCCTTAGCTAAGTCAAAAATTCATTTTCTTTTCAAAAATCAACAATCAAACACTAGATCAATACATGCAAGGCACTAATTAAGCCAAATAAGCTTTTTAAAACATTTTTCCCCAAAAATTCGAAAGTTTCATGGCTAGGCCAAAAATTCAATTTCTTTTCAAAAATCAACAATCAAACACTAGATCAACACATGCAAGGCACTAATTAAGCCAAATAAGCCTTTTAAAACATTTTTCCCCAATTTTCGAAAAATCATAGAACTTCAAGAACAAAGTCATCTGTTCAAAACACTAACATGCAATCATCATCTAAAACATATAATCACATAATAAATAATAAAAACACATAGAAACACATAAAAACACATAAAAAACGAAAATACTAGAGGTGTTGTAGGTTTGAGCAAGAATTCAAGAATTCTCACCTATACTCTTTAGGGGAAGGATTTGTTAGCTCTTTTCTCTCTAATACAAGAAGAGATTAAGAGTTAGATTAGGCATAAAGAAAATAATAAGAAAAACAAAAGAACTTGGATGAAGAAGAGCTTGGCTCTTTTCGAAAAAAGAAAAAGAAAAGAGGAAGAGGAAGCTTACTTAGCCTTGGCCGAAAATTCTTCTTCTATTGAAATAGAAGGATACTTTGAACTTAAGAATAGTAAGATTGGAGTTTGAGAGTGTATTTTGATCTTGGGAATGAGAGGTATTTATAGGGGTTTTGGAGAGTTCAAAGCCAATGGAGAAGAAAGGGAAATACATCTTTTGTGGGGGTGATTTTGCAATTTTCGAAAATATGAGGTGGTGGTGGTTCTAGGGTGGTTCAAGCTTGAGAAGGTGGTGGGGTGGTGGCTGCCGAAAATGAAGGGGAGGGGAAGAAGAAAGAAAGACTTTTGGCCTTAAAGTGGTGTGTGGGAGTGGAAAAGCAAGCCTAGACTAGAGGGTAGGGATGCTAGCTTTTAGGTATTTCTTTCTATGCTCAAGGTACAACCACACCAATGCATGTCTAATACTAATTAATATGCAATTTAAAAATCATGTGTGTGTGTGTGTGTGTGTGTGTGTGTGTGATGTCCGAAAATTCAAGAAAATGTGGGGAGGATTTTCTAATTTTCGACATTAATTAAAAATCCTAAAATGCATGATAAAAATTTATTTTTCTAAAATTTTGTGCATGCATAATATGATGAAATGCTCATTTAAATTACATGCAAGAATAAAATCCTAACTCATGAAAATAATTTATTTCGAAATAAAATCTCGAAATATTTCCTAAGCACATAATTCACATAATCACATATTTCACATAATCACATAATGCACACAATAATTCACATAATCACATATTTCACATAATTCACATAATCACATAATTCATATATTTCACATAATTACCTAATTCACCTAAATACTAACCATGCAAGAATTATTATAAATTCTAATTTCGCAATTATGCACATAAAGGTGGAAAAATAAAATAATATTATTTTACCGAAAATGCGGGGTGTTACAAAATTACTCATAACCAGCTGTCGCGTGTATTATAAGTCTATTATTCATAAAAGATTCACTATACCTATATGCAAACCTAGTATAAATAAAGCATTAAATAACAAGTCTCGTAAACGGCTACCCAAGGTATTATCTATATGTCTACGATAATACATGCAATTAACATACTCATCCGGTGAAAACTACTTGAAGGCTCTTCTATCCCTGTTCTAATTACTAAAACGATCCGTCAATAAATTCTAACAATAACAATTAGCAACATAAATTAGCTACGTTCATGCGCTAAATAAGATCAAAATAAAAGAAATAATCGAAGAATTAAACTTGCATGAAAGTAGAAAAATAGGTTTGAATTACCACATAGGGTTCCAACAAAATCCTAGAATAAAAACTTAGCTACTCATGTTCGCTACGAAAAACATAATAAAAATACGAAAAACCATAAAAGCTATGAATAAAAATAAAAGAGTAGAACTATGATGAAGATTCGTCAAGTCTTCGTCTTCGTTCTTGTGCTCCTTGATCGCCTGTAAAAAGATAAAAGATAAAAAGATCCTCATTGTGTGCTTTTGGCCTTTAAATAGGGTGCAAAAATATAATACGGCGGGTTTCCTTGTGTAATTCAACTTCCTTCACTGCGCCACCTCGTTCACCCGGACGGCCGTGCGAGAATTCCTTCTTAAATCCGGACGGCCGTCCGGTCTTTAATTCTTCAGAGTTCTGATTTTTTTACTCCGAATTTGCAGTTTTTACCCCTAAAGTTGCCAATTCTTCAATTTGTACCTAAAATACAAATAACAACCATTTTAAGCACCAATTATCGTTAAAACACACCAAAAGCTCCAATTAAAAGGTACAATTAAGTGTAAAAATATACACTTAACAGATCCGCACATAAGTAAAAGTACAACAGCATGCACAAAAGTACTCACGCAAAACTGCATTTACAAAAAGGATCATGAAAACACAAACTACAATCCTAGGACATTAATACAAATCAAAAAACATGCACAAACACACTCGCTCATGTGGACATGCACAAACGTACATGTAAAATGACATGCGCAAAAGTGCATTCGCAACAACGTTCTTAAAAACACGAACTACAACACTAGGACTTTAATATGCATAACCAAACAAACAGCAAAAACACTAGATACAAAAGATACAGTGGAGTTTATAAATAACACTCTACGGTTACGTTTACGTGGATTTTTTTTTGGATTAATTAATATTTCTGTTTAAATTGTTGGATTTAGTATGTTATAGGTAAAAATCGATAATTAGGAGTCCATGAAGCAAAAATAATCAAAGAGTAAGAAAATAGTTGCAATTAGGAAAATGAAATCAAATTTGATGAGAGGATCCCTCGACATCTCCGGTAGTGTCCACGAAGTCAAGCATAACTTTCTCTTCGAACTCAAAATTAACTAGTTTCGGCGGCATTAGAAAGCTATTTTAGCTGGCTACAATTCCTGTCGAACGTCAACTTTCCAAATTCGGACTCGAACATGGTCAAAATTGGATTCCAAAAGCAATCATGAAAATACGTGCTACAGTTCGAGGACATGAAGGCGCATCAAGAAACGTGCACAAAAGCATTCGCTAGAAAAGATAGCACATAAGTAAAAGTGCAAAAGCATGCACAAAAGTACTCACGCAAAACTGCATTTGCAAAAAGGATCATGAAAACACAAACTACAATCCTAGGACATTAATACAAATCAACAAACATGCAAGAATTTCGCTCAACTATACATGCACAAACGTACATGTAAAAAAACATGCGCAAAAGTGCATTCGCAACAACGTTCTTAAAAACATGCACTATAACACTAGGACTTTAATACACAGAACCAAACAACAACAAAAACACTAGATGCAAAGATACAGTGGAGTGTAGAAATAACACTCTACGTTTTTGTTTACGTGGATTTTTTTTTGGGATTAATTTATATTTCTGTTTTAATTGGTGGATTTAGTATCTTATTGGTACAAATCGATAATAAGGTGTCCATGAAGCAAAAATGATCAAAGAGTAAGAAAAGAGTTGCAATTAGGAAAATAAATTCAAATTAGAAGAGAGGATTCCTCAACATCTTCGGTAGAGTCCACGAAGTCGAGCATAACTTTCTCATCCGGACTCCAAATCAACTGGTTCCGGCAGCATTAGAAAGCTATTTCAGCTAGCTACAATTCCTGTCGAACCTCAAATTTCCGTATTCGGACTCGAACATGGAAAAAATTGGATTCCAAAAGTGATAATGAAAATACGTGCTACAGTTCGAGGACATGAAAACGCAGCAAGAAACGTGTACAAAAACACTCGCTAGAAAAGATACGCGCATAAGTAAACGTACAAAAGCATGCACAAAAGTACTAACGCAAAAGTGCATTCGCAAAAAGGATCATGAAAACACAAACTACAATCCTAGGACTTTAATACAAATCAACAAACATGCACAAACACACTCACTCAAATGGACATGCACAAACGTACATGTAAAAAAACATGCGCAAAAATTCATTCACAACAAGGTTCTTAAAAACACGGACTACAACACTAGGACTTTAATACGCATAACCAAAGAAACAGCAAAAACACTAGATACGAAACATAAAGTGGAGTGTAGAAATAACATTCTACGTTTACGTTTACGTGGTTTTTTTTTGGATTAATTTATATTTTTGTTTTAATTGGTGGATTTAGTATCTTATAGGTACAAGTCGATAATTAGGTGTCCATGAAGCAAAAATGATGAAAGAGTAAGAAAGGAGTTGCAATTAGGAAAATAAAATTAAATTAGAAGAGAGAATCCCTCAACATCTTCGGTAGTGTCCACGAAGTCGAGCATAACTTTCTCATCCGGACTCCTAATCAACTAGTTCCGACGGCATTACAAAGCTATTTCAGCTGGCTACAATTCCTGTCTAACGTCAAATTTCCAAATACGGACTCGAACATGATCAAAACTGGAATCCAAAAGCGATCATGAAAATACGTGCTACAGTTCAAGGATGAATGCGCATCAAGAAACTTGGACAAAAACATTTGCTAGAAAAGATACGCACATAAGTAACAGTACAAAAACATGCACAAAAGTACTCACGCAAAAGTGCATTCGCAAAAAGGATCATGTAAACACAAACTACAATCCTAGGATATTAATACAAATCAACAAACATGCACAAACACACTCGCTCAAATGGACATGCAAAAACGTGCATGTAAAAAAACATGCACAAAAGTGCATTCGCAACAAATTTCTTAAAAATTCGAACTACAACAATAGGACTTTAATACGCATAAGCAAACAAACAACAAAAACACTAGATACAAAAGATACAGTGGAGTTTAGAAATCACACTCTAGGTTTACGTTTCCGTGGATTTTTTTTTGAATTAATTTGTATTTCTATTGTAATTGGTGGATTTAGTATCTTATAGGTACAAATCGATAATTAGGTGTCCATGAAGCAAGAAAGATCAAAGAGTAAGAAAAGAGTTGCAATTAAGAAAATAAAATCAAATTAGAAGCGAGGATCCCTCAACATCTTCGGTAGTGTCCACAAAATCGAGCATAACTTTCTCATCCGGACTCCAAATCAACTAGTTCCGGCGGCATTAGAAAGCTATTTCAGCTGGCTACAATTCCTGCCTAACGTCAAATTTCCAAATTCGGACTCGAACATGGTCATAATTGGATTCCAAAAGCGATCATGAAAATACGTGCTACAGATCGAGGACATGAATGCGCATCAAGAAACGTGCACAAAAACACTTACTAGAAAAGATACGCACATAAGTAACAGTACAAAAGCATGCACAAAAGTATTCACGCAAAAGTGCATTCGTAAAAAGGATCATGAAAACACAAACAACAAACCTAGGACATTAATACAAATACACAAACATGCACAAACACACCCGCTCAACTGGACATGCACAAACGTACATGTAAAAATTTCCAAATTCGGACTCGAACACAATCAAAATTTGATTCCAAAAGCGATCATGAAAATACGTGCTACATTCGAGGACATGAATGCGCATCAAGAAACGTGCACAAAAACACTCGCTCGAAATGATACGCATGTTGGGTTTCGGACACGTGTACGCAGCGGAAAACAAAAATTTTATGCGATTTAAACAACTTTAAAGCACATAAACACATGCCCGATAATTTAAAACAATTAATTGCGTACCTTTGCGCTTCCAGCGAAAATAAAAAAAACAACATACATGCTTAATTATTTAACCGAATTTAAATCAATTAGCATGCTCGCGTTTAAATCAAATATCATGCTCGCAATAAATAAAACGATTCCATGTAATCACATAAAATCATACAAGAACGAACATTCATATCCAATTTAAACATAAACGAATCTTTCGGTAATTGATTCGAAGGTTTACCTCTTGAAGCGTGAGGTAGACGCACCAAGCAAAGCGGGATTGCTACGGAAACCAATCCGTACAATTCGAAGGGGGCAGCAGCGGCGGAACAGCAGCAGCGGCAATACGAGCCACGGCAATACTAGATTTCAGACTGCACGAACACTGGCCCTTGGGATGGTCCTCGGTGGAACTCAGAGACAGGTCACGATACAGTTGGTCCTCTAGTGAAGTCACGGTGATGTCTAGGTCCTAAGGACTAATGGTGTACCACTATACCATAGATATCTCTACTCGATTATTCGGAACCACTTAGAGATTTCTAGGGTGAGGGAGTTCAGTGAACTCGTCAACTTACGAGCACCCACTTATGCATGCCGATATCACAATACCATTTACTGATGAGATGCAGTACACATACACTAAGTGCTAGTCATCTAATGGGAAAGGCCGATATCCTCATTGGTGGCGTAACCCTTCGACTAGGAACACATTTAACAGTTATAATACTTAAGTAAATATCTCACGATCCTAAAGATCAATTACTAGTACTTGTAACAACTGTAAGGACTATATCTATGCTTGTGACAAAGGGACAAAGATATAGAATGCCAAGGTGTTTTATCATTAATACGAATAAAGGTTCGTTTATTACCATAATAAATACGAAAGACCACAGCCACAAGTTGGCTTCTTGGTCACCTACTCTAACAATCTCCCACTTGACCTAAAGCCAACTACCCATGAATCGCAATCCCATCGACTCTCGATGTTTCTCATGGACCGATCACGGTAAAGGCTTCGTAAAGGGGTCTGCAACGTTCTCTTCCGAGGTGACTCGTTCTACTTTAACTTCACCTCTATCAATGATCTCTCGGATCACATGATATTTTCTCAGAATATGCTTCGACTTCTGATGAGATCTCGGCTCCTTAGCTTGCGCCAATGCTCCGGTGTTATCACAGTACAACGGTACTGGATCACTAGCACAAGGAACGACACCCAACTCTTGGATGAACTTCCTTATCCAAGTCCCATCTTTTGCAGCTTCGGACGCTGCAATATATTCCGCTTTGGTAGTGGAATCGGCCGTCGTGCTTTGCTTGGAACTCTTCCAACACACGGCACCACCATTAAGCGTGAATATAAATCCAGAGTTCGACTTTGAGTCGTCCAAAGCCGATTGAAAACTAGAATCGGTAAAACCCTCTAATATCAATTCCGCACCCCCATAAACCAAAAATATATCCTTAGTCCTTCGTAAGTACTTGAGGATATCTTTCACGGCTTTCCAGTGAGCCGGGCCGGGGTTAGACTAAAATCTGCTTGTGACACTCACAGCATACGCAATATCGGGTCTCGTACACAGCATGCCATACATTATGATTCCTATAGCAGAAGCATAGGGCGTCCTTTTCATCTCCTCGATTTCACTAGGTGTTTGCGGACACATAGATTTTGAGAGACGAACCCCATGGGATATTGGCAAGAATCCTTTCTTTGATTCTTCCATGCTAAACCGTTTCATAACGGTGTCTATGTACAGGCTTTGGGATAATCCAAGCATCTTTCTCGCTCAATCTCTATAGATGCGTATTCCTAATACATAAGATGCTTCTCCCAAATCCTTCATTGAGAAACGTGTGGACAACCATGCTTTCATTTGCTGCAACATTCCTACGTCATTCCCAATGAGTAGAATGTCATCAACGTAAAGCACTAAAAATATCACTGCCCTCCCACTAACCTTCTTGTATACACAAGGTTCCTCCGGATTCTTCTCAAAATCAAACTCTTTGATAGTTGAGTCGAACCTAATGTTCCAACTTCGGGATGCTTGTTTCAATCCATAAATGGATCACTGGAGCTTGCAAACCTTTTGCTCACTTCCAGAAGATCTGAAGCCTTCCGGCTGCGCCATGTAAATTTCTTCCTCAATATCTCCATTAAGGAAGACAGTCTTCACATCCATTTGCCATATCTCGTAGTCGTACCACGCAGCTATGGCCAGCAAAATCCTAATGGACTTTAATATCGTAACAGGCGAAAAGGTTTCCTCATAGTCAACGCATTGCCTTTGAGTGTATCCTTTCGCTACCAATCTAGCTTTATAGGTCGATACCTTTCCATCCACTCCAATTTTCTTCTTATAGATCCACTTGCAGCCAATAGGAACAATTCCGTTAGGTGGATCTACCAAGGTCCACACCTTGTTAGAGTACATGGAGTCCATTTCGGATTTCATTGCAGTTAGCCAATGTCCCATGTCCGCATCCGATACGGCCTCATTGTATGTTCTTGGATCTTGTCCAAGATCAACATGATCTTCATCATTCTCGAGGAGGAATAACCTATCCGGCATTTTCCGAACTGTTTCGGATCTACGTACCGTAGGTTCAGGAGGTATATTAGTGGATTGTTGTATTGGTTCGATTACTTGTTCTTGCGCTTGAACTTCACTTTGTGGTTCTTGATCTACTTCAAGTTCTATCATGCCTTTTCTATCGGATAGAAACTCCCTTTCCAAAAGGGTGGCATTTCTTGAAACAAACGTCTTTGCTTCCTTGACATAATAGAATTCGTATCCCATTGAATATTCGGGATACCCCACAAAATAGCACAAGTCGGATTTACTATCCAACTTATCTCCCACTAATCGCTTCACATAAGCGGGAAAACCCCATATCCTAATATGTTTGTAGTTGGGTTTCCGGGAATGCCAAAGTTCTTTATCATTAATATCTCACTACGTTTTGGTGAATTTCGCCTTAGGGGCCCCCACTACCTTCATCCACTTCGAACTTGCTGTTTGGAAAGGGAACTCTTTCCTTTATCTTCTTTTGGGGAGAACTATTCTTTCCAGAAGTAACAACAATGAGAACAGACTTCTCTTTCTTAATGGTGGACTCGAAACTGACCAACATGTTCATTAACTAATCCAAGGGAGGATCTAGTTTGTTCATGTTGAAGTTCACTATGAACAATTCATAGGAACTAGGAAGAGACAACAGGATCAAATCCAACGAGAGCTCGGCCGGGAGGGTGACATCGAGATGCACTAGCTTTTCAAGGAGAGTGATCATTTTGGGACAGTGCTCGTGGACCGAAGTCCCTTCGCGCAGTCTCGCTGTGATCAACTCCTTTGTAGCAGCGTACCTCGATGCCCTAATATTCTCACTATACATGCTATCGAGATGAGCCTTTATATCGAAAGCATGCATGTGAGACTCATATTTCCTCGCAAGCGCGGGCTCCATGGCGGCTATCATATAGCACCTAGCATGTGTGTCATCTTTCTTCCATGCTTCATAAGTTTCCTTTTCTGCATCAGTCGTTGTGGCACGTATAGTGGCGGGAAGTATCTCGTTCAAAACATAGAGACGCCCCTCAACGGTTAGCACAAGCTTAAGACTACGCAACCAATCAAGGTAATTTGGGCCATTGAGTTTATTGTCGAGGATTGACATTATGGGATTCTTGGACATTATTATCTGAGAGGTATAGAGAAGAGGATTATTAGAGATTCGCGTTAAATGATTGTTACAATTAAGTGTTTGGCCTTATGTTATTTAATTGTTCTCCCACTAATTTTATCGAGTTCCACTTCCCTCTAGTAGACAAACGAGAAAACTGATTTTTCTTAATGGGCTTTAGGTCCAATAGACAAATATAACCCGTAGTTAATCTAGCCCGATTATATTTGCCCAAAGGTAGATCACAATCAATCATATCCACAATATGACCCTAAATTAATTTTCCTCATACTTGATAATGACCTAAGTTAATCTCGCGAATATCAAAATCGTCGTGTGTCAAGTCTAACCTACCAATCAAAGATGCTCATAGAACTTGATTATGCCAAACTAATGCAGTCCCTAGTTAATCTAGCCGACCACGTTAATTCAACATAACCCTTTTCTATGGGTACCTTCATTGCTATGTCAATTGAATTACAGCTTACTCTACCATAGCACTCCCCGCTAACACGGCTTACTGCACTAGAGTAAAGGGCTACACATAATCCAACCGTTGGCAGAAGGAAAGAAATAACTCAACAGATTGGGTTTTTCTTTATAGCTTGAAATGATTCTTAATTAAATTAAGAATGAGGGATTTTTATTAAAATGTTTTATCTCATCAGAAGGTTTGGATTGGTCTATGTGATTCCTACATCTATGTTCTCTAAAGGTATATGGAAGCGCATATTGTCCTAAGAGGAACATAAGACCTAATTTCATAATTAATTACATTAATTAATTATCGAGTTTTTCAAAATAATTATAGAACCTCAACTAGCATAAATCATTCAAATAATGTTGAGGTACTACTAATTAAGTTGAATCATAATCAAAATTATGAATGTGTTCTATTAATTGAAATCAATTTAACAATTTAAATTAATTAATTAATCTAAAACCTATTTACTAAAATAGATGATTGTCGATCCAATTATCTAATTGGGATTAATTGAAAATAATTTTCCAAAAATTAAAATCAATTTGTTTTAAGTTTAATTTTAGAAATCTGAAATATTTTTTTTTTTTTTTTTTTTTTTCTTCAGTGAACCGGTTCTGCCCAACCGGTTCGGACCGAAGCGGTCCGGTTGACCCAAATCAGTGGGTCGGATCAGTCGGAGCGAGAACCGGTCTGACCGACCCGAATCCACGTGGATTCGGTCAACTAGATCGCACACAACCATCGAACCGGTCGGTTCGACCAGTTCGATCCGAACAATTGAAAAACCGAAGTTTTAAAATAATTTCAGATCCGATTTTCCAATTTTAAACAATTTTAAAGCTGGAAAAATTCTAAACAATATTTCAATAATATTTTAAACTTACGAAAACTCCCAATTACATAATACAACAATCACCACTTTAATAAATCGAACATGCATAAAATCATAGCATATTAAAACGAACGCAATTAATTGCGCAACGAGCTCTGATACCACTGTTGGGTTTCGGACACGTGTACGCAGCGGAAAACAAAAATTTTATGCGATTTAAACAACTTTAAAGCACATAAACACATGCCCAATAATTTAAAACAATTAATTGCGTACCTTTGCGCTTCCAGCGAAAATAAAAAAAAACAACATACATGCTTAATTATTTAACCGAATTTAAATCAATTAGCATGCTCGCGTTTAAATCAAATATCATGCTCGCAATAAATAAAACAATTCCATGTAATCACATAAAATCATACAAGAACGAACATACATATCCAATTTAAACATAAACGAATCTTTCGGTAATTGATTCGAAGGTTTACCTCTTGAAGCGTGAGGTAGACGCACCAAGCAAAGCGGGATTGCTACGGAAACCAATCCGTACAATTCGAAGGGGGCAGCAGCGGCGGAACAGCAGCAGCGGCAATACGAGCCACGGCGGCGCGTGTGACTCACGCGCAGTCTTCGGGCGACACGTGGGGATGCGTGCGGCTTCGGCTTGTGCGCTGCTCCTCTTGATCCAACTTGTTTGCTGATCTGGAATTACAGCCTTACTCCGACTTCAATATCTCCATTCCTATTTACTGGATGGACAATTCATTCTGGACTATTGTATATTTATGAGTCTTGAAACTTCCGTCAAAATTTCAGGTCCATCCGATCACCAGTTGATTTATGGCGAATTTTCTCGCTGGACAGCGCAGAAAATCCGAGAGCAGTTTTTCAGAATTGCCTTCTCGCATCTTCGATTCTTCGATCTTCCTCCTCATGGATTTCACCTCGTATACTTCGATCTACTAAATACGTGGCACTAGACACGTAATAGTTAGAAAAACGGAAGAACAGAAAGAAGGAAAGGAATACCGAAAAGAATCGGCCAACGGATGGCCGATTCCGGCGATTTTCCGGCGACGGCGCGGTGGTGGCCGTGGGAGAGGGTGGCTGATCGAGAGAGGCAGCGGCTAGGGTTATGAACGTGTGTTGTCATAGTTTTATGTGTGCAAGACCTATAAATCAAGTATTTATATGTCTTGCATAAAACCCTAACGGGCTTAAGTTGGACCGGGCCCAACAGCTTAAGTTCATTAGTTCTTTTACTTGCTCATCTCTCTCAATTCGATGATCAGAAAATTGTAACGATTACATTTTCGGAATCATTATAATGTCCTCGTCATTACGAGTGCCAACTCTCGATTTCCAACTTTCCTAAAGTGGAAACCCTAATTCAGTGCACTATCTAAATTTGGAAACTTCCCGATTTAGAAGGTTCACTAATACGTTCGCCTATTCTTTTCCTTTTCTTATTCTCATTCATAATTCCAAATTACGAATGTTGGACCCAATCATATTGACTTCCAATCATGCAAAGATAAACATATTTTACCTTTGACCGTTTATTCAAAGATCTCATGTGCACGAGCAGTGTGACCCTCGATGGTTCAGGTGTAAGCTAGCCGTGGGCCCACAACCCTTTGTGGTCAAAACTCGTCCCCTTAGAGTTACGATTAAGATGAAACTCGTTTCACCTTAACCACCCAACGAATTAAGATTGGCGTCTAGCAACTACGCGTCATGATTCCCTAGATACAAATGAAGTGCCTGCAAGAACCTTCAGATATAGTTAACGTACAGTACGGTCCCTTCGATTCATCGAGACCTCTTTATATGTTCGATGACGGTGCGATCGTTCCAAGTGTTGTAATCGTCACGTGCATGACTTAGAGAATCGAATTCTCTAATCGTCACTTAGTCAGCTCTGGCCAGAGACTTAGAATGATTACAAACTTTCAAGAAACGTGCACAAAAACACTCGCTCGAAAAGACACATAAGTAAAAGTGCAACAACATGCACAATAGTACTCACCCAAAAGTTCATTCGCAAAAAGGATCATGAAAACACAAACTACAATCCTAGGACATTAATACAAATCAACAAATATGCACAAACACACTCGCTCAACTGGACATGCACAAACGTACATGTAAACAAACATGCGCAAAACTACATTCGCAACAACGTTCTTAAAAACACGAACTACAACACTTGGACTTTAATAGGCATAACCAAACAAAAAGCTAAAACACTAGATACGAAAGATACAGTGGAGTTTAGATATAACACTCTAGGTTTACGTTTATGTGGATTTTTTTTTGAATTAATTTATATTTTTGTTTTAATTGGTGGATTTAGTATCTTATAGGTACAAATCGATAATTAGGTGTTTATGAAGCAAAATTGATCAAAGAGTAAGAAAAGAGTTGCAATAAGGAAAATAAAATCAAACTAGAAGAGAGGATCCCTCGACATCTTCGGTAGTTACCACGAAGTCGAGCATAACTTTCTCATCCGAACTCCAAATTAACTGGTTCCGGTGGCATTAGAAAGCTATTTTAGTTGGCTTCAATTTGTGTTTAACGTCAAATTTTCAAATTCGGACTCGAACATGATCAAAATTGGATTCCAAAAGCGATCATGAAAATACGTGCTACAGCTTGAGGAAAATAATGCGCATCAACAAAACGTGCACAAAAACACTCGCTAGAAAAGATACGCACATAAGTAAAAGTACAACAGCATGCACAAAAGTACTCACGCAAAAGTGCATTCGCAAAAACGATCATGAAAACACACACTACAATCATAGGACATTAATACAAATCAATAAACATGCACAAACACACTCGCTGAAATGGACATGCACAGACGTACATGTAAAAAAACATGCACATAAGTGCATTTGCAACAACGTTCTTAAAAACACGAACTACAACACTAGGACTTTAATATGCATAACCAAACAAACAGCAAAAGCACTAGATACAAAAGAAACAGTGGAGTTTAGAAATAACACTCTACGTTTACGTTTACGTGAATTTTTTTTGGATTAATTTATATTTATGTTTTAATTGGTGGATTTAGTATCTTATGGGTACAAATCGATAATTAGGTGTCCATGAAGCAAAAATGATCAAAGAGTAAGAAAAGAGTTGCAATTACGAAAATTAAATCAAATTAGAAGAGAGGATCCCTCGACATCCCCGGTAGTGTCCACGAAGTCGAGCATAAATTTCTCATATGGACTCAAAATTAACTGGTCAAAATTGGATTCCAAAAGCGATCATGAAAATACGTGCTACAGTTGGAGAACATGAATGCGCATCAACAAAACATGCACAAAAACATTCGCTAGAAAAGATACGCACATAAGTAAAAGTACAACATCATGCACAAAAGTACTCACGCAAAAGTGCATTCACAAAAAGGATCATGAAAACACAAACTACAATCCTAGGACATTAATACAAATCAAAAGACATGCACAAACACTCTCGCTCATGTGGACATGCACATACGTACATGTAAAATAACATGAACAAAAGTGCATTCGCAACAACGTTCTTAAAAATACGAACTACAACACTAGGACTTTAATATGCATAACCAAACAAACAGCAAAAACACTAGATACAAAAGATGCAGTGGAGTTTAGAAATAACACTCTACGTTTACGTTTACGTTGATTTTTTTTGGATCAATTTAAATTTATCTTTTAATTGGTGGATTTAGTATCTTATAGGTACAAATCGATCATTAGGTGTCCATGAAGCAAAAATGATCAAAGAGAAAGAAAAGAGTTGCAATTAGGAAAATAAAATCAAATTTGAAGAGAGGATCCCTCGACATCTCCGGTAGTGTCCACGATGTCGAGCATAACTTTCTCATCTGAACTCAAAATTAAATGATTTTGGCGCCACTAGAAAGCTATTTCAGCTGGCTACTATTTGTGTCCAACGTCAAATTTCCAATTTCGGACTCGTACATGGTCAAAATTGGATTCCAAAAGCGATCATGAAAAAACGTGCTACAGTTCGAGGACATGAATACGCATCAACAAAACGTGCACAAAAACACTCCATAGAAAAGATACACACATAACTAAAAGTACAAAAGCATGCACAAAAGTACTCACGCAAAAGTGCATTCGCAACAACCATCATGAAAACACAAACTACAATCCTAGGACATTAATACAAATCAACAAACATGCACAAACACACTCGCTCAACTGGACATGCACAAACGTACATGTAAAAAAAACATGCGCAGAAGTGCATTCGCAACAACGTTCTTAAAAACACAAACTACAACAATAGGACTTTATATGCATAACCAAACAAACACCAAAAACACTAGATACAAAAGATACAGTTGCGTGTAGAAATAAGACTCTACGTTTATGTTCACGTGGATTTTTTTGGAATTAATTTATATTTCTGTTTTAACTGGTGGATTTAGTTTCTTATAGGTACAATTCGATAATTAGGTGTCCATGAAGCAAAAATTATCAAAAGGTAAGAAAAGAGTTGCAATTAGGAAAATAAAATCAAATTACAAGAGAGGATCCCTCGACATCTTTGGTAGAGTCCACGAAGTCGAGCATAACTATCTCATCCGGACTCCAAATCAACTAGTTCCGGTAGCATTAGAAAGCTATTTTACTTGGCTACAATTCCTGTCTAACGTCAAATTTCCATATTCGAACTCGAACATGGTCAAAATTGGATTCCAAAAGCGATATAAAATTACGTGCTATAGTTTGAGGACATGAATGCGCATCAACGAAACGTGTACAAAAACACTCGCTACAAAAGATACGCACATAAGTAAATGGTCAACATCATGCACAAAAGTACTCACGCAAAAGTGCATTCGCAAAAACGATCATGAAAACACCAACTACAATCCTTGGACATTAATACAAATCAACAAACATGCACAAACACACTCGCTCAAATGGACATGCACAAACGTACATGTAAAAAAACATGCGCAAAAGTGCATTCGCAACAACGTTCTTAAAAACACAAACTACAACACTAGGACTTTAATATGCATAACCAAACAACAACTAAAACACTAGATACAAAGATACAGTAGAGTGTAGAAATAACACTCTACGTTTTTGTTTAAGTGGATTTTTTTTGGGATTAATTTATATTTCTGTTTTAATTGGTGGATTTAGTATGTTATAGGTACAAATCGATAATAAGGTGTCCATGAAGCAAAAATGATCAAAACATGCACAAAAACATTCGCTAGAAAAGATACGCACATAAGTAAAAGTACAACAGCATGCACAAAAGTACTCAGGCAAAACTGCATTCACAAAAAGGATCATGAAAACACAAACTACTATCCTAGGACATTAATACAAATCAAAAAACATGCACAAACACACTCGCTCATGTGGACATGCACAAACGTACATGTAAAATAACATGCGCAAAAGTGCATTCGCAACAACGTTCTTAAAAACACGAACTACAACACTAGGACTTTAATATGCATAACGTTTTTTTCTATTAGTTTGCGATGCGAACAGCAAAGAAACAGAAAAACACTAGATACAAAAGATACAGTGGAGTTTAGAAATAACACTCTACGTTTACGTTTACGTGGATTTTTTTTTTGGATTAATTAATATTTTTGTTTTAATTGGTGAATTTAGTATGTTATAGGTAAAAATCGATAATTTAGTGTCCATGAAGCAAAAATGATCAAAGAGTAAGAAAAGAGTTGCAATTAGGAAAATCAAATCAAATTTGAAGAGAGGATCTCTCGACATGTCTGGTAGTGTCCCCGAAGTCGAGCATAACTTTCTCATCCGAACTCAAAGTTAACTAGTTTCGGCGGCATTAGAAAGCTATTTCAGCTGGCTACAATTCTCGTCGAACGTCAAATTTCCAAATTCGCACTCGAACATGGTCAAAATTGGATTCCAAAAGCAATCATGAAAATACTTGCTATAGTTCGAGGACATGAAGGCGCATCAAGAAACGTGCACAAAAACATTCGCTAGAAAAGATAGCACATAAGTAAAAGTGCAAAAGCATGCACAAAAGTACTCACGCATAAGTGCATTCGCAAAAAGGATCATGAAAACACAAACTACAATCCTAGGACATTAATACAAATCAACAAACATGCAAGAACACACTCGCTCTACTGGACATGCCCAAACGTACATGTAAAAAAACATGCGCAAAAGTTCATTCGCAACAACGTTCTTAAAAACATGAACTACAACAATGGGACTTTAATACACATAACCAAACAACATCAAAAACACTAGATACAAAGATACAGTGGGGTGTAGAAATAACTATCTACGTTTTTGTTTACGTTGATTTTTTTTGGGGATTAATTTATATTTCTCTTTTAATTGGTGGATTTAGTATCTTATAGGTACAAATCGATAGTAAGGTGTCCATGAAGCAAAAATGATCAAAGAGTAAGAAAAGAGTTGCAATTAGGAAAATAAAATCAAATTAGAAGAGAGGATCCCTCAACATCTTCGGTAGAGTCCACGAAGTCGAGCATAACTTTCTCATCCGGACACCAAATCAACTGGTTCCGGCAGCATTAGAAAGCTATTTCAGCTAGCTACAATTCCTGTCTAACCTCAAATTTCTGTATTCGGACTCGAACATGGACAGAATTTGATTCCAAAAGTGATCATGAAAATACGTTCTACAGTTCGAGGACATGAAAACGCAGCAAGGAACGTGTACAAAAACACTCGCTAGAAAAGATACGCGCATAAGTAAACGTACAAAAGCAGGCACAAAAGTACTAACGCAAAAGCGCATTCGCAAAAAGGATCATGAAAACACAAACTACAATCCTAGGACATTAATACAAATAAACAAACATGCACCAACACACTCACTCAAATGGACATGCACAAACGTACATGTAAAAAATCATGCGCAAAAACATTCACAACAAGGTTCTTAAAAACACGGACTACAACACTAGGACTTTAATACGCATAACCAAAGAAACAGCAAAAACACTAGATACGAAACATACAGTGGAGTGTAGAAATAACATTCTACGTTTACGTTTACGTGGTTTTTTTTTTTGGATTAATTTTTATTTCTGTTTTAATTGGTGGATTTAGTATCTTATAGGTACAATTCGATAATTAGGTGTCCATGAAGCAAAATGATCAAAGTGTAAGAAAAGAGTTGCAATTAGGAAAATAAAATCAAATTAGAAAAGAGGATCCCTCAACATCTTCGGTAGTGTCCATGAAGTCGAGCATAACTTTCTCATCCGAACTCCTAATCAACTAGTTTCGGCGGCATTACAAAGCTATTTCAGCTGGCTACAATTCCTGTCTAATGTCAAATTTCCAAATACGGACTCGAACAAGATCAAAACAGGATTCCAAAAGCGATCATGAAAATACGTGCTACAGTTCAAGGACATGAATGCGCATCAAGAAACATGGACAAAAACACTTAGTAGAAAAGATACGCACATAAGTAAAAGTACAACAACATGCAAAAAAGTACTCATGCAAAAGTGCATTCGCAAAAAGAATCATGATAACACAAACTACAATCCTAGGACATTAATACAAATCAAAAAACATGCACAAACATACTCGCTCAACTCGACATGCACAAACGTACATGTAAAAAAACATGCGCAAAAGTGCATTCGCAACAACGTTCTTAAAAACACGAACTACAACACTAGGAGTTTAATACGCATAACCAAACAACTGCAAAACCACTAGATACAAAACACACAATGGAGTGTAGAAATAACACTCTACGTTTACGTTTACGAGGATTTTTTTTTGGATTAATCTATATTTCTCTTTTAATTGGTGGATTTAGTATCTTATAGGTACAAATCGATAATTAGGTGTCCATGAAGCAAAAACTATCAAAGAGTAAGAAAAGAGTTGCAATCAGGAAAATAAAATCAAATTATAAGAGAGGATCCCTCAACATCTTCGGTAGTGTCCACGAAGTCGAACATAACTTTCTCATCCGGACTCCTAATCAACTAGTTCCGGTGGCATTACATAGCTATTTCAATTGGCTACAATACCTGTCTAACGTCAAATTTCCGAACTCGGACTCGAACATGGTCAAATTTTAATTCCAAAAGCGATCATGAAAATACGTGCTTCAGTTCAAGGACATGAATGCGCATCAAGAAACGTGCACAAAAACACTCGCTAGATGTTGGTCGAAAACCTACACGTAAGTGCACGTATCGTACAAGTAATATAGTGGACTAAAAGTCCGGATATCGAACCCACAGGGAATATTTAATTATCTAATCCTAGACGCCAAATTCTACCAATTATTATCAAGCTCACCCTACACAGTCGACTTTAGAGAGAATTAACTAAAATAAATTAAAAAGCAAATTAAAACGACAAAGCAAAAAAGCAAATTAAACACGAAGATTTATCAGAGTAAACGAGCCTAGGATTTTATTCTTCCCCCTTTGTGATTATTATTCCCCCAATTCCTTCAATTATGCAAGCAATTTACCCGGATTATTAACCTGAGATGCTAAAACAATCATAACTCGCTTCCGCGTGTATTACAATTCTGATACTCTAGATTCAATTACTATATTCCTATGCAATTAATTCTAGAACACAACATTAAGCACAAATCTCAATAATGGCTACCTAAGAGATTAACTATATTCCTATGTTAATACCATAAAGGCTCTTCTACCACAGTTCTAATTATTAACCTGATCTTCCGATTCATGCGATTAACAATAACATAAAAGCGCATAAAGTGGCCAGTTTCATGAACTTAATAAAACAAGAAGAAGAAATAATCCGGAATTAAAACTCGCATAAAATCATAGAATTGGGTTCATAAATCCCACATAGGGTTCCAAATAAAATCCTAGAAACAAGTAATTTAGCTACTCATGATTAAAGCAAAAACGCAAATAAAATAAATCATAGACGATAAATCTTTGCTTGGAGTCTTCGAATTCTTCGTCTTCGTTATTGCTTTGTTGCTCTTGAAATTGCGTAAAAAAGATACCTAATTGTGTGCTTGGCTTGGTCTTATATAGGGTGAAGAACTTGGGGAAGAAGGCAGTTTCCTTGTGCAATTAAAATTCCTTTAATGCGCAACTTCGGAGTCTCGGACGGGGGTCTCACAATTTGAACTAAAACTGGGACGGGGGTCTCAGCTTTAAATCTTCAGAATTTTGATATTTTCACTTTTGACCCATATTTTTGCCAAAATTGCAGTTTTGACCCCATACTTTTCCAATTCTTCAATTTGTACCTAAAATACAATAAATCAACTTTTTAAGCACCAATTATCGTTAAAACACACCAAAAGCTCAAATAAAAAGATACGATAAAGTGTAAAAATATACACTTAACACACCCCCAAACTTGAACTTTTGTTTGTCCTCAAGCAAAATTTACCAATAAGCAAATAACTCAACGATAACATCTCATCACATAGATCAATGACCAACTTCACGTTTTCAGAACTTGTAATTATAATGACAATTCTTAGGCATTCGCAAGCTCAAAATTCAACAACACTTAGTCACTCACCATTACCAAAAACCACAATTCATACAATTGCTTCAAGCATCCAATATTTGCAAATTAAAGATAGAAAAAATTTATACTTACATGCATATGCTTGACTCCAAATACTCACCAAATTATTCTACTCTACTAATATCGAATATTAAGCTATTGGGATCATTGGGGCTTTGTGGCTTTCAATTGTTAGGCTCTTTGGTTCGAGGTAGGAAATATGGGTATGTGTGGCTATTCTTCTTGAATTTAGGTGATTACGCCAAAATTTGAAAGATAAGCGTTTGAAACAATGAATTCACCTCTATGGACTTTAATAAACTCGATTATCAAAAGTTCCAAAGTGTCCACTTTTTCTTTTCAGGCAATTGATCGAGTTTTCAAAAATAATTCAACAACTAGTCCTTATTTCTCCCTTCTAGTCTCTTCTTCTTCTTCTTCTTTTTCTCTCTTTTTTTTTTTTTTTCCTATTTTTTTATGTATATATATAGAAGCAAAGATATTTGTCTTCGTTTTTTTTTTTTTTTTTTTTTTTTTTTTTCCGAAGAAGAAGAAGAAGCACCTTATAAAAATTTTCGACCGAACTCCAAGGGATAATTTTTTTCAAGAATCTCCACCTATTCTACCTTACATATTGGCTAAAAGAAAGAACACCTCTTCTCCGAGGCTCAAAACAAGGTTCTAAGGATAATTTCGATAAAAAAAGGTCGGCTTGAAAGGCTCAAACGGTTCAAAGAAGGCCCAAATCATATCCCAAATCACTCACTACTCAATACTTCGTATCATAAATTTCCTAAGGTGAGTTCTAAAACCGAACATAGCATGATCTAGCACAAATAAATTCCAAATTGAAAATACAAAACATTCAACCAAAGCAATGCACAAAATGTGATTCCTAGCAATAATTCGCTTCTAAGTCCCATTGAATCGAAAGCTAAACAAACATCAAATCCTTATCACACAAAACAAGCAATCTCATCATCAAACATTGATCATCTCTCATCATCATAAATCATCGATGCATTCGACTCAAGCAATATTTTTTTTTTAATATTCCGGAAAAACGAATAAAACAATAAAAAACGAGAAAAGCAATAAAAAAACGAGAAAAACAATAAAAACGAATAAAACCTAATGCATGCAAACTAAAACAAATAAGCACAAAAATAACATGTTTTTCACCCCCAAACTTAAAATTTTCGTTGCCCTCAACGAAATTAGCACAAAGTTTAAGGATAGAAAACACCTGATTTATTCGGAGTCGATGTGATCGGGGTGCTCCTCTCTCGCTCTCACGCTCGTCCTCATCGGAAAGCTCTCTCGCTCCATCTTAATTTGGAATCGTCGATCGGCACGGGAGCTTGAGGCTTCGGGGTCGTCTCGGGCTTGAGGAGCGGCTTTGGAAGAGGAATCGTCGTTTTGATGGCACTTTTCTTGCCTTTTCCTTTGCCTTTAGAAGATGAAGCTTCACTCGTGCGGCTTCTTTTGTTGGACAAGAAAGTTGGGAGAGAGGTTGGAATAGATTCGGTAAGAATTGGTTGACAATCGAACTCAAAATTTGGTTGGAGCAAATTATCGAACACCTTGTGGGCGTGCCTTGAAAGAGTAGATTTTGGAGAATTTGGTTTGATTCTCTAGCTTCCTTTTGTGTGTGAGAGTTTGAGAAAAAGAACGAGGAGGGTTTAGAAAATAATGGGGGAGAAAATCTAATTTTTAAACATTTAAAACGCCCCAACTAGGTTCGGACGGCCGTCCCGGCTTTTGTGCTAAATTTCGGACGGCCGTCAGAATTTTTTTCTTCTTACCGGTTTTGGGACGGCCGTCCCACATTTTAGGCATATTTTGGGACGGCCGTCCCACAGGCAATGGTGCAAAAAAGTTTTTTTTTTTTTTTTTTTTTTTTTTTTTACGGACGGCCGTCTGGACTCCCCGATCATGTTTTCGACCCTGAAAAGTAAAATTCAAATGAATAAATTAGAATGCATGCTTACGATATTAAAAACGAAACGAAAAAACAAAGAAAACTACGAAAACAATAAAGCTCGGGTTGCCTCCCGAGAAACGCTAAGTTTAAAGTCTTCAGCCGGACGTTGCTTCGTTATTTTCAAGCAAAAGTGACCGAGGTCACTTGGCATTCTTCACTCGCTTCCCAATACGGTTTGAGGCGACTCCGTTTCACGTTGAACGTACGATTTGAATCTCGCTCCTTTATTTTGACCACTTCGTGAGGAAGAATTTCTTGGACAATACACGGCCGCGACCACTTTGATTTGCGCTTCCTTGGAAATAACCAAAGACGGGATTTGCACAATAACACCAATTGTCCTTTGTGCAATTCCTTTTTGATTTTCTCCTTACGACCACAATAGCTTGACTCATCCTTCTCTCATGATTTGCTCGTGTCTTTGGGTGGCAACATCTTCCTTGCACTCTCATCGCCGTTAAGACTTCGACTCGCATGACTTTCTCTCGTAGGATTTAAAAGTGAGTCCATGAAATAAACTTGCTCCGTCCGATTCCCGTTTCCGCCATCATCTCCTGCACTCAAAGATGCTTTCCCATTGTCCAAGATCGAAACATCAAACTTTTCATTATTTGTAAAATCCATAAGATCAATAGCAAAACAATCATTATTATCACATGGATTTTTATTAGCACTAAAAACATTGAATTTGATTGTTTGATCATGCACAGTCATTGTAAGATCACCACTAGCACAATCAATGAGAGTTTTCGACGTGGCTAAAAACGGTCTCCCTACGATAAGAGGTATCTCCCTATCCTCATCTATATCAAGTATAACAAAATCGACAGGGAAGATAAATTTGTTGACTTTCACTAGCACATTCTCTAAAATACCTTTTGGGTAAACTAAAGATCTATCGGCTAATTGAAGAGTTATAGCCGTCGGTTCAATTTCTCCTAACCCAAGATTTTTAAAAGTAGAGTATGGCATTAGATTAATGCTAGCACCTAAATCAATGAGCGATCTAAAATTTTTACCTCCTATAGTACAAGGAATAGTAAACTTACCTGGATCGCTGAGTTTTTGTGGAAGAGGCCGAGTAAGAATTGCACTAATTTGCTCCGTGAGTTGGATCATCTCGTTTCCTTGCAATTTCTTACTTTTCTTCACGAGATCCTTGAGGAACTTTACCCACTTTGGCATCTTTTGAAGTGCTTCAATGAAAGGAATATTTATGCGAATTTCCTTCAACTTGTCCAAAAATCTTTGATATTCGGCATCGAGCTTCTTCATTATAAACTTTTGAGGATAAGGAATTGGAGGGACTTGTGAAGGCACCGTTGATGGTGGCTCTTCATGGGTTGATTCTTTTTCCTCATTTACTTTTGGCTTCTCGATTACCGTGTTTCTCTTCTCTTTTCGTGGGGCTTCCTCCAATTGCTTACCGTTCTTCAAGGTGACTGGTTGACATGTTTCGACCTCGATCTTTTTCGTTAACAATCTTTGTGGATATGGGATTGGCTCGAACCATTCGGCTACAGTGACTTGCGGCTTGACTTGACTTTCTTCTTTTTTCTCGATCTTGAGATCCATAGCTTGGCACGTCTCGAACTTTTGCTTTCGAGGATCTTCCGTATTTGATGGCAATGCTCCCGCCGGACGTTTCTCTTGATTCACAACGAATTGAGCGAATTGATTTTCCAAATTGCGCAGCAACGCTTGGGTAGCGGTCATGAATTGGGCCAATATCTCATCCGTATTTGATTTTTGGGCTGGTGGATTGTTGCCTTGATAGCTTTGTTGAGGAGGAGCTTGATTTTGAAATTGACCTTGAGGTCTTTGATACCCTTGGCCTTGTTGATTTCCTCCATATTGCCCTTGTGATCTCCACCCTTGATTTTGGAATTGGCGAGGCGCATTATGTTGGAGTAGGTGACCAACAAGCCAACTTGTGGCTGTGGTCTCTCCTTTTATCTTGTAATAAAACAATCGTTTTTCGTTCGTAATAATAAAATATCTTATTTGGCATTCTATATCTGTTATCCCATGCAAGCAGCATAGATATAGTCCTAACGAGTTACTCTATTACTGTGAGTTGATCTAGTAGAATCGTGACATAACTCAGCAATGTAATGTAACTGTTAAACCTTGTTCCTAGTCGATGGGTTACACCAATAATGATGATACCGGCCTTTCCCTTTTGAGACTACCACTTAGTGTATGTGTACTGCGTCTCATCAGTCCTCGGTGTTGTGACATCGGCATACTTGAGTGGGTGCTCATACTTGATGAGTTCACTGAACTCCCTCGCCCTAGAAATCTATAAGTGGTTCTCATTCATCGAGTAATAGGTTTCTAAGATATAGTTGTACACCATTAGTCCTTAAGACCCAGACATCACCGTGACTTCACTAGAGGACCGATTGTATCGTGACCTGTCCCTGAGTCCCACCGCGGACCACACCAAGGGCCAACGTTCGTGCAATCCGAAATCTAGTGTGAAGTCTGTGTATTGTAGTAGTGGATTCGAGCGCTTGAGTAGTCATGGATGTCCTGTGTGTTCTGACGGTTTATAATCCATGGAATCTCTGGCCAGAGTTGATAGTGGGGTGATTAGGGAAATGTGTTTCCCTAAGTCGCACACGAACGGATTTATAATACCTAGAACGTTCGCACGGTTATTGAACTTTATAAGAGGTCTCGGTGAACCAATGCCTCTAGTTCAATCGGGACATGTGCTGCGAAAGGATCGTACTGTACGCTAACTATATCATAAGGTTCTTGCAGGCACTTCATTTGTATCTAGGGAATCATGATGCGTAGTTGCTAGACGCCAATCTTGATTCGTTGGGCACCGATTTGATCGGGGATTAGGTAAAATGAGTTTTACTCTAATCGGGACTCTTGGGAGGAGTTCGTATAAGAACAATGTGTTGTTCGAATCACAAATAGTTGTGAGCCCACGGCTAGCATACACCTGAACCATTGAGGGTCACACTTCTCGTGTAACATAGATCCTTGATAACAACAAGCATAGATTAATGTGTTAATCTTTGAACGATTGGATGTCGATATGATTGAATCCAAGATTCGTAATTGTGAATTGCGAATTGGAATAAACGTGGAGAAAGAGAGAAATGCGGAATTTAGTGAACTCTCTAAATTGGGAAGTTTCCCGATTTAGCAAGTCCACTAAAGTGGAAGTTTCCAATTTTGGAAATTGGAAATTTCGAAGAGGCACTCGTATCGACGAGGACTTTGAGCTCGTCACAAATATAATCTTGTTATAATTTTGTGGACGATCGTTTATTAGAAACGAGGCCGACGAGGGAATGGGCTTAATGCATCAGTGGGTCAAGCCCAATGACTTAAGCCCACTAGGGTTGAAAACCCTAGGTATAAATAGACCTCAAACAAGAGTTTGAGATTAGATTTTCAGCACCAAACCCTAGCCGCTCAAGCCCTAGCCGCTCTCCCCTCGGCCGTTGCTGCCCCGCCGCGCCACCGCCGATCACCGCCGGAAAACCGCCGGTTTTTCTCCTCTTTTTCCTTCGTTATATTCGTGTTGTTATCTAACTCGTTTACATCTAGTGCTGTAGTTCGAGTGGGTCAAAAATACGAGGTGAAACCTAATTGGAGAGGAGCTGCTGCCCCGACGAATCCACGCACCGCCGCACGCGCCGCACCGCCGCTCACGCGCCGCCGCTGCTGCTGCCATTCGTCGCCGTTCGTTGCTTGCTGGTTCAGCTTGTTCCAGCCGTGAATTGCCGCCCCGAGGATTGGTAATTTGCAGCTTGTACGTGACTCGTTCTAGGATTTCGATTCGTCGAAATCTCACGCTACAAGAGGTAAATGAATCGAAACTTTCGTAAATTAATTCGAGCATGTTTTGAATGAATTATAATTTATGATTGTGAGTAATATGTGATTACGAGTTTCGATTTTGTGAAATGAAGAATAAGTATGTTTCGTAATTTTCGGTTTTACGTGTTTTTCAATTAAATCGATAATTACCATATGTATGGTGGAAGCGTTAAGGTACGTTGACTATGTGATTAGTTTATGCATGTAATCGAAATTAGTTCGATATAAAATTTTTAAATTCCGCTGCGTATACATGCACGATCCCCAACAGTGGTATCAGAGCCACGGGTTAATCGTCTATTTGTCAACGTGTTTATCGTTTTCGAAAGCATGCTTTGATTTGTTGAATTGTTGAATTTTTGGTGGTATCAAATTGGGTGGTTTAATATTAATTAAATATTTTGAATATTTCAGAAAATATAAAAAAAATTAATTCTGAAAAATTCGTTTTTTTGCTGCTGTTTTCAGCTGACCGAACCGGTCCGACCAGTCCAGTCAGCAACAACAAAAAAAAAAAAATTATTTGATTTTCTGAGATTAATATTAAAATTAATTGATTTTTAATTTTTGAAATTATTTATCAATTAAACCCAATTAGATAATTGATCCATTAACTTAATTTGAATTCAAAGAATAGTGTTGGATTAATTATTTAATTTAATCATTAAATTAGTTTAATTAATGGAACACAAATTAGATGTCAAATAATTAATGGACTTCATTCTTATTTGAATGATTTATGAAAGAAGGAAGTCCGTTAATTATATTTGCAATTAATCGTATTAATTAATTAATTCATGAGATGAATAATTGTGATTAAGTACGATGATGATCGTATGTCTCTCTTAGGATCAATATGCGTTTCCACATACCTAGAGAACATAGTTGTAGGAATCACAAACGATCATAACCTAAAACTTTCGATGAGCTAATAAGATTTAATAAATAAAATCCCTCATTCTTAATCAAGAATAATTATCAAGCTATAAAGAAAAACCAAATTGTTGAATTTTTCTTTCCTTCTACCAACAATTAAATTATGTGTAGCCTCTCATAATAGTGCAGTAAGCCATGTTAGCGGGGAGTGCTATTGTGGGATAAGCTGTAATTTAATTGACATTAGATGGAGATACGGTCATAGATAAAATTATGTTGGATTAATGTGGTCGGCTAGATTAACTAGGGATTGCATTAGTTTGATATAGTTGGATCTATGACATCTCATATTGGTAGGCTAGACTTGACACACGAAGATTTTGATATTCGCTAGATTAACTTAGGTCATTATCAAGTGTGAGGTAAATCGATCTTTAGGGTCACATAGTGATGTGATTGATAGTACTCTACCTTTAGGCTTATGTAATCGGGATAGATTAACTACGGGTTACATTAGCGCTATTGGACCTAAAGCCCATTAAAGAAAAACAAGTTTTCTCGATTGTCTGCTAGAGGGTGGTGGAATTCGATAAAATTAGTGGGAGAACAATTAAAACATAAAAGTCCAAAATTTTAATTGTAACGATTATTACGAACCAAACTCTAATTATTGTCTTCTTAAAATTTTCTCATCAACAATGTCCAAACATCCCTTTCCTCAATCCTCGACCAAAACAAACTCACCGGTCCAAACTATTTGGATTGGCTTCGCAATCTGAAACTTGTGCTCCAAGTCGAGGAGCGTCTCTATGTGCTCAATGAACGTCCCCCCGCTGCTCTTCCTGCGACTGCTACTGCTGACGAGACTGCCACTTTCGAGGCATGGAAGAAGGACGACCTCCATGCGAGGTGCTACATGCTAGCATCCATGGTGCCAGAGCTCGCGAGGAAGTATGAGTCTCACGTGCATGCTTATGATATCAAGCACCATCTTGAAAGCATGTACAGTGAGAATACTAGGGCATCGAGGTACTCAGCTACCAAGGAGTTGATCACCATGAGGCTGCGTGAAGGGTCTTCGGTCCACGAGCACGGTCTCAAGATGATCACTCTCCTTGAGAAGCTGGTGAGCCTTAATGTCACCCTCCCGGCCGAGCTCTCGGTGGATTTGATCCTACTATCCCTTCCTAGTTCTTATGAATCGTTCATAGTGAACTTCAACATGAACAAGCTCGATCCACCATTGGATGAGTTGTTGAACATGTTGGTCAGCTATGAGTCCACAATCAAGAAGGAGAAATCTGTTCTCCTAGTTGCTCCTTCTGCGAAGAAAGGTTCTTTCCAGAAGAAAAGGAAAGAAAGGAGTTTCGGCCCGAGCAAGAAACTTGAGAAGGGCGAGTCGAGCGGAGTGAAGAATGACAAGGTCACCAAGCAAATTGATGACGCTTGCCATCATTGTGGAAAGAAGGGCCATTGGCGACGCAACTGCAAGGCTTACCTCGATCAGAAACGTTCTGAAAAGGGTACGTATTTGGTTGAAGTTAATTTGTCCGTTAAATCTTCTGCTTGGGTATTGGATACTGGTTGTGGCTCACATCTTTGTAATGATTTGCAGCTCATGACAAGAAGTAGGAGGCTTAATGTGGGTGAGACCTACCTAAAAATGGGCAACGGAGCAAGGGTTGCTGCTGAAGCCATTGGGACAATTTATCTTTCTGTTTTGGATTCTAGTTTTTCCATTGTTTTGAACAATTGTTTATTTGTTCCGTCACTTATTCGAAACCTTATTTCTATTCCTGTTTTGGATAATGAAGGTTTTACTTTTGTTTTTGGAAATTCGATTTGCATCATACAAAAGGATCAAAATGTGATTTGTAAGGGACAACTTATAAACAACTTATATGAACTAAATCCAAATGAAATTGTAACACCCCGCGTTTCCAAAACCCGGTTTCAGTATTTTCCCTCTCGTCTCCTTTGCATGCATATGTGTTGTATGTACGAATTTAATTAGTTGCTTTTCAATTTGCTTTATTTGCTATTTATGTGAAATTATGTGAACTAATGTGCATTATATGTCTACATGAATATTTTGATTTTATTTTCTATTTGCGCAACTAAAATGTATTTCATGTGTTTAATATAATTGAACACGTGAAATTATGTGATCTACGTGAATTTAGTTTTAGTAATATAAGAATTTATTTTCTCACACTAGAAAGTTTATATGCTTAATTGATAGTAAATTACCCTCTTTAAATTGGCTAGGATTGTATGTGTTGCATGCATACCCTTATTCCATGTGCATTTCCACTTGACTTTTCATTTAGCATTATTTTTAAGATAACTTAAATGAAATTGCCTAGAAGTCCCCCTAGATTATTTCAAGTTACTCCTAATTGCAAAAAGACCCCTCTTCATACTTACTCATTAAGAATACAAGCCTCTCCAATTCTATAAATACCACCCTCTCCTCTTCATTTCCTCACACCAAAAATCAGCCAAGTCCTCTTCTCCTTCCCCCTCTCCATCGATCAAAATAGCCCCAAGTAGAAGAAGAAATCTCTTCTTCTAATTCAAGCCTTCCCCATTAAATATCTTCCTCTCTTCTTCCTTAATTTCGAAATTTGTAGTGTGGTAAAGTTCAAGAAGTCTTTTCATTTCAATAAAAGAGGTTCTCCAAAAAGAAGTGTAAGAAAACTCTTGTTCTTTGTTTCTTTCTTCAATTTTCGAAAATCCCCTAAGAGCTTTCTCTAATTTTTGAATTTCTTAAAGGATTCTCTAGTGGGTTGCAAATATCCACAAAGTTCTTCAAATTTTGAAAACATCCTAAGGTATGAATCATGGAATTCTTGCTACATCAAGCTAACATCAATAGTATTTCCTTCTCTTCTCTTTTTGAAAAACTCCCCTTCTTGAGTGTTTGAAGAAATCGAAAGTTTTATGAAAGAAAGTGCTCATAGTATGTTATATTATATATTTAGCCTCATGCATGTTAAGATCCATGCTTGAATCCTTGATCTTTGATGAGAAAAGTGATGATGATGTTTTGACATGTTTAATTTCATGTTTAAAACTTTGCATGTGAGAATCTAGCTCTTGATTCTTGATTCTTGAAAGAAAATAGAAGATTGGTGAGAAAACCGAAAATTTGATGATTATATGCTATGAAATTAATTATCTTGATGTTTATAATGATTGCATGTTAAGATTTACTAATTATGATTATATGTTTAAGGTTTTGATTTGAGGCACATAAGTTGATTGGGTCTAGAATCTTGAAATAGATGGTTATATGTAAAATTTTCAGATTCATAGGTACGGATTTTAACCCATGTTTCACCCACGAGTTTATTTATGAAAACTACGGAATTTTATATGAGGATAGATCTCTCTATTATGGTCATATTGATAGGTGGCTTGTAATTTGTAGAGTAGAAATGAATGAGTTATGAATTATTTACCGAAACTGTACAGAACTAGAGTTAGTTTAGAATTAGTAATTAAATCTAATGTTTTACTCTTTCAAATTTAGTAAGTCCAATTGGATTAGAACGCCAACTTATAGAACTCATCTGAGATAATATTTGACAGTGATTGATACAGTAGATAATTTATAAGAAATATTTGAAGTCCCCTCCCCTGTTCTGAGTTTTAAACTGCACTACAGTACCATTTTACTTATTTATCCTAATTTCTTGAATATTTTCTAAACTGTTTTTCTGGGGTATATAAGACTCCTAATAGTATATGTAGTTAAAATTTCAAAAGGTTTGGATGAATATGTAAAGCGCAATAAATTTTTAAAGTGACTCCCTCTGTTCAGATTTCAAAATTGTACCACCTTAGAAATTTATTTATATCTCTTACTCGGATAATGATTATTCTAAACTGTTTCTTGGTGGTTTTAAAGACATATAAAGGAGTATGTAGTAAAACTTTCAAAGGCTTTTGATTTGTGGTGCAAGAGAAATGATTTTTCAAAGTTAGGATACCCAAGCTGTTTGATTTTCTTAAGATGACTATTTTTATCAAAGTATGATTTGTGATCATGGTTCTTATATACGAGGTAGGAAAGATAAGTTAGTGATGAAGGTGAAACCTCTAATTTATGGTCTAATGATCTAAGTTTAGGTATTATGTTGCATGTTATAAGAGAGAATTAGAGTCTACTAGCCTAGAACGGCTGCAAGTGGATCTATAAGAAGAAAATTGGAGTAGATGGAAAGGTATCGACCTACAAGGCTAGATTGGTAGCGAAGGGTCATACTCAAAAGCAAGGAGTTGACTATGAGGAAACCTTCTCTCCAGTTGCTATGCTTAAGTCCATTAGGATTTTGCTGGCCATCTCTGCGTGGTATGACTACGAGATATGGCAAATGGATGTGAAGACCGCTTTCCTTAATGGGGACATTGAGGAAGAAATTTACATGGCGCAGCCGGAAGGCTTCATATCTTCTGGAGATGAGCTAAAGGTTTGCAAACTCCAGCGATCCATTTATGGATTGAAACAAGCATCCCGTAGTTGGAACAAAAGGTTTGACACAACTATCAAAGAGTTTGAATTTGTGAAAAACCCGGAGGAACCTTGTGTCTACAAGAAGGTTAGTGGGAGTGCAGTGACTTTCCTTGTACTTTATGTTGATGACATACTACTCATTGGGAATGATGTAGGGATGTTGCAGTCGACTAAAGTATTGTTATCCACACGTTTCTCGATGAAGGATTTGGGAGAAGCATCCTACGTATTAGGAATACGGATCTATAGAGATAGATCGAGGAGATTGCTTGGCTTGTCCCAATCCATGTACATAGACACCGTTCTTAAACGGTTTAGCATGGAAGAATCCAAGAAGGGATTCTTGCCAATGTCCCATGGGGTTCGTCTCTCGAAATCCATGCGTCCTCAAATGCAAATGGAAATCGAGGAGATGAAAAGGACACCTTATGCATCCGCTATAGGAAGCATAATGTATGGCATGCTGTGTACACGACCTGATATTGCGTATGCTGTGAGCGTCACAAGCAGATATCAGTCCGACCCCAGCCCAGCCCATTGGAAGGCTGTGAAGGACATTCTCAAGTACTTGCGAAGAACTCGAGATTTGTTTTTGGTCTATGGGGATACCGAGTTGAAAATAGAAGGCTTCACGGATTCTAGTTTTCAATCGGACGTGGATGACTCGAAGTCAAACTCGGGGTATATATTCAAAGTCAACGGGGGTGCCGTGTGTTGGAAGAGTTCCAAGCAAGGCACAACGGCTGATTCCACCACCGAGGCTGAATATATTGCAGCATCAGATGCTTCAAAGGAAGGGTCATGGATTAGGAAATTCATCCAAGAGTTGGGTGTATTTCCGAACGCTAGCGATCCAGTACGGCTGTACTGCGATAACAACGGAGCCGTAGCACAAGCTAAGGAACCAAGAGCTCATCAGAAGTCGAAGCACGTGTTGAGAAAATACCATGTGATCCGAGAGATCATAGAGAGAGGTGAAGTCAAGCTAGACAGAGTCACCTCGGAGGACAATATTGCAGATCCCTTCACCAAGCCATTGTCAGGATCAGTCCACGAGAAACATCGAGAGTCGATGGGACTTAGATTTATGAGTAGTTGGCTTTAGGTCAAGTGGGAGATTGTTAGAGTAGGTGACCAACAAGCCAACTTGTGGTTGTGGTCTTTCTCTTTTCCTTGTAATAAAACAATCGTTTTTCGTTCGTAATAATAAAATATCTTATTTGGCATTCTATATCTGTTATCCCATGCAAGCAGCATAGATATAGTCCTAACGAGTTACTCTATTACTGTGAGTTGATCTAGTAGAATCGTGAGATAACTCAGCAATGTAATGTAACTGTTAAACCTTGTTCCTAGTCGATGGGTTACGCCAATAATGAGGATACCGGCCTTTCCCTTTTGAGACTAGCACTTAGTGTATGTGTACTGCGTCTCATCAGTCCTCGGTGTTGTGACATCGGCATACTTGAGTGGGTGCTCATACTAGATGAGTTCACTGAACTCCCTCGCCCTAGAAATCTATAAGTGGTTCTCATTCATCGAGTAATAGGTTTCTAAGATATAGTTGTACACCATTAGTCCTTAAGACCCAGACATCACCGTGACTTCACTAGAGGACCGATTGTATCGTGACCTGTCCCTGAGTCCCACCGCGGACCGCTCCAAGGGCCAACGTTCGTGCAATCCGAAATCTAGTGTGAAGTCTGTGCATTGTAGTAGGGGATTCGAGCGCTTGAGTAGTCATGGATGTCCTGTGTGTTCTGACGGTTTATAATCCATGGAATCTCAGGCCAGAGTTGATAGTGGGGTGATTAGGGAAATGTGTTTCCCTAAGTCGCACACGAACGGATTTATAATACCTAGAACGTTCGCACGGTTATTGAACTTTATAAGAGGTCTCGGTGAACTAATGCCTCTAGTTCAGTCGGGACATGTGCTACGAAGGGATCGTACTGTACGCTAACTATATCATAAGGTTCTTGCAGGCACTTCATTTGTATCTAGGGAATCATGATGCGTAGTTGCTAGACGCCAATCTTGATTCGTTGGGCACCGATTTGATCGGGATTAGGTAAAATGAGTTTTACTCTAATCGGGACTCTTGGGAGGAGTTCGTATAAGAACAATGTGTTGTTCGAATCACAAAGAGTTGTGAGCCCACGGCTAGCATACACCTGAACCATTGAGGGTCACACTTCTCGTGTAATATAGATCCTTGATAACAACAAGCATAGATTAATGTGTTAATCTTTGAACGGTTGGATGTCAATATGATTGAATCCAAGATTCGTAATTGTGAATTGCGAATTGGAATAAACGTAGAGAAAGAGAGACATGCGGAATTTAGTGAACTTTCTAAATTCAGAAGTTTCCCGATTTAGCAAGTCCACTGAAGTGGAAGTTTCCAATTTTGGAAATTGGAAATTTCGAAGAGGCACTCGTATCGACGAGGACTTTGAGCTCGTCACAAATATAATTTTGTCATAATTTTGTGGACGATCGTTTATTAGAAACGAGGCCGACGAGGGAATGGGCTTAATGCATCAGTGGGTCAAGCCCAATGACTTAAGCCCACTAGGGTTGAAAACCCTAGGTATAAATAGACCTCAAAAAGAGTTTTGAGATCAGATTTTTTCAGCACAAAACCCTAGCCGCTCAGCCCCTCCTCTCGGCCGTTGCATCTCCGCCGCGCCACCGCCGATCTTCGCCGGAAACCGCCGGTTTTCTCCCTTTTATTCCTTCGTTTATTCTTGTTGTTTATCTAACTCGTTTACATTTAGTGCTGTAGTTCGAGTGGGTCAAAATATACGAGGTGAAACCTAATTGGAGGAGAAGAAAGCCGCTGCTCCACCGCCGAAGCCGCACGCGCCGCTGTTACGCAGCACGCGCCGCCCACGCGCCGCCGCTGCCGCTGCCACGCGCTGCCGCTGCTGCTGCCATTCACCGGCGTTCGTCGCTTGCTGGATCAGGTCGTTCCAGCCGTGAAGTTGCAACCCCGAGGATTGGTAATTCGCAGCTTGTACGTGATTGGTTCTTGATTTCGATTCGTCGAAATCTCACGCTACAAGAGGTAAACAAATCGAAACTATCGTAAATTAATTCGAACATGTTTGTATGAATTATAATTTACGATTATGAGTAATATGTGATTACGTGTTTCGATTTCATTAAATGATGAATAAGCATGTTTCGTGATTTTCGGTTTTATGTATTTTTAATTAAATCGATAATTACCATATGTATGGCGGAAGCGTTAAGGTACGTTGACTATGTGATTAGTTTTGCATGTAATCGAAACTAGTTCGATGAAATTTTTTTAAATTCCGCTGCGTATACATGCACGATCCCCAGCACTTATAGGTACTAATCGAAATTAGGTGTCCAAGAAAGAAAAAATTATCAAAGAGGATCAAAGAGTAACAAACGAATTATCATAGAGGAAAATAAAATAAAATTATAAGAGAGGATCCCTCGACAACTTTGGTAGTTTCCACGATGTCGAGCATAACATTCTCATCTGGACTCCAAATCAACTGGTTTCGGCGGCATTAGGAAGCTATTTCAGCTGGCTACAGTTCCTCAAATTTCCAAATTCGGAGTCGAACATGGTCAAAATTGGATTCCAAAAGCGATCACGAAAATACCTACTACAGTTCGAGGACATGAATGCGCATTAAGAAACATGCACAAAAACACTCGCTAAAAAAGATACGCACATAAGTTAAAGTACTAAAACATGCACAAAAGTACTGACGCAAAAGTGCAATCGCAAAAAGGATCATGAAAACACAAACTACATGTGACACCCCTCTCTCGATTACCCTTATTATATGTAATCTCAGCGGAAGACTTTTGAAAACATGATTTTTGTGGATATAAATTAACGTGAAAATTTTTCTTTTTTAAATCAGAGGGAGAAAGGGCACAGCTTGCTAAACCCTAATCGATCAATTAACACCAATGCATGCTAAATGCAAGACTAGAAAGTAACTAGGCATGATGGACTTAATGCAAATGCGGACAGATTCAATGCAGAAGCTTTAAAAATTAATTCCTCTTAGACTACTCATGCAAACGACCCCAAATTAATACCATACCATCTAAAACGGGTTTAGATCACTCAGATAAAACATTGTTTAAATATGCATGGCCATTTAGGAGAAATAAATAAAATGACACAGACACTCGGTTTAAAATCCAGAACAGGGGAGGGAGTTTTGAAAATTCACAATAAATTCCTCACTGACCCAAAAAATACCCACTTTGACCCTAATGCAGAAAAATAAGTTTGAAACATTTTCCAAGTGGAAACAAGGCATTTGGGTGAGTAAAACTCCAGTTAGACCAGAAAACACCCGAATGGCCCTGTTTCAATGCAGTAGTGAGAAATAAATCATAACTAAACGAATACTTACCCAAATAATTCACAAGACCTATCAACATGATGAGCACAGAGATATGCAGAGACTCCTAAAATTCTATGATTTTCTAAGCAGAGAACCTATATGAAAATAATTTTAGAACATGGACACAAAACACGAAGAAATTACTAGTCGAAAGCATGCATGCATATAAATAGTGAAAATTTTCTTTTGCTTACAAAAGGCTACGGATTACCGATTAATTATCCAAAATAGGGTAATCCTAGTTACTATTACACACGTCGTCTTTTAATAATTTCCACCGATCGGAGGAAGCGAACGGTAGAAAATACCTAAAACCGTATCAAAAGTTTTTACTAGCATATTATACAAATATAACCACATAACTAAATTGAGAGCCAACACTATCCACAACCCCTCCATACGATCTCCTTCGGATTCTCGAGCTCGATTCCCAACTTTACTCCTCGGGCCCTAAATCGGGTATACCTACAAACATAAAACACCTATTTGAGTCTTTGAGGACTCAATGAGAATCTTGAAGTAATATCGAATACACATAGCACATAGAGCATACATATATCTATACATATAGATATACATACATATATCTTATACATGAACATACAACATGAAGTAAAACAATCATATACTTCCCTTTTTCGTCGGCGTTCTTCATTCACATAATTGCCACACGCATAGAGTGAGATAATTCCCACCTTTATAACCCTATGATCCCAAGACCATAGAGTGAGAATCTCCCAGCTTTATAACCCTATGCCATGACACGTATTGAAGATTATAGAAGGAATTTCCCACCTTTATAACCCTACGATCCCAAGACCATAGAGTGAGATTTTCCCCCTATATCATCAACACCATAATGCAACATGCATGACATGAAAAATTGTCGGGAATCCCTCGGAAGAGCCAATCTAAGTTACAAGTAAATAACCCCATATATTTCGAACCATGTCTAACTACGTGGGATCAAACCACCCCTAGGCCCTACGGTACCAGGCTCGCCGTACCCGAGAAATTTACCGTAACCTCGAAAGACTTTCCAACATAGTTTTATCTTTTTCAAAATTCATGACACTTAATGCACACACCCATGCACCCTTCTAGTTACCCTTCTCTCATCCTCACACCCAATGATTCACATAAGCAAGCAAGAGCACATAGGAGCACATAGAAAATACACATAAAGTTTCACAAAATCATTTAGCCATAAAGATATAGAAATAACCGAAATCTTAACATGCAAAAACAATCTAACATCAAAGTTCACTAGATCTAGCATTTTCACAAGAATAAAATTCAAGACTTCCATCTTTACATTTATTCAAGCAAATACACTAGATCTTCACATGCAAGAGTATTTTAAACCAAATTATCACAAATTCTTAGTTCTTAAACCATTTTTCATAGAAAACACTAGATCTTAACATGCAAGACTTTAGATCAACCATCAATCACTAGATCTTAACATGCAAGACCTTAGATCAACAATCAATCACAAATCTTAACATGCAAGGCCTTAAACTAACAATCAACACAAGATCAACACATACAAAACACAAAATAAACCACATAAGCAATTTCAAGCATTTTACCTCTAAAAATCGAAAGTTCCTTAGCTAAGTCAAAAATTCATTTTCTTTTCAAAAATCAACAATCAAACACTAGATCAATACATGCAAGGCACTAATTAAGCCAAATAAGCTATTTAAAACATTTTTCCCCAAAAACTCGAAAGTTTCATGGCTAGGCCAAAAATTCATTTTCTTTTCAAAATCAACAATCAAACACTAGATCAACACATGCAAGGCACTAATTAAGCCAAATAAGCCTTTTAAAACATTTTTCCCCAATTTTCGAAAAATCATAGAACTTCAAGAACAAAGTCATCTTTTCAAAACACAAACATGCAATCATCATCTAAAACATATAATAACATAATAAATAATAAAAACACATAGAAACACATAAAAACACATAAAAACCGAAAATACTAGTGGTGTTGTAGGTTTGAGCAAGAATTCAAGAATTCTCACCTATACTCTTTAGGGGAAGGATTTGTTAGCTCTTTTCTCTCTAATACAAGAAGAGATTAAGAGTTAGATTAGGCATTAAGAAAATGAAAGGAAGAACAAAAGAAAGAGGAGGAGGAAGAGCTTTGCTCATTCGGGAAAGAAGAAGAAAGAAGAGGGAGGAGAAGCTTACTCCTAAGCTTGGCCGAAAATTCTCCTCTTGTTGAAATAGAAGGAGACCTTAAACTTATAGATAGTGATATTGGAAGTGGAGAGTGTATTTTGATCTTGGGCATTGGAGGTATTTATAGAATTTTTGGAGAGTTCAAAGCCAATGGAGAAGAAAGGGAAATACATCTTTTGTGGGGGTGATTTTGCAATTTCCGAAAATATGAGGTGGTGGTGGTTCTAGGGTGGTTCAAGCTTGAGAAGGTGGTGGTTATGGTGGTGGTGGTGGCTGCCGAAATGAAGGGGAAGGGAGGAGAAGAAGAAGAAGACCTTTGGTCTTACTTAAAGGAGTGAAAAGCATGCCTAGGCTATAGAGTAGGGGCTAGCTTTTAGGTATTTCTTTCTATGCTCAAAGTACAACCACACCAATGCATGTCTAATACTAATTAATATGCAATTTAAAAATCATGTGTGTGTGTGTGTGTCATGTCCGAAAATTCAAGAAAATGTGGGGAGAATTTTCTAATTTTCGACATTAATTAAAAATCTTAAAATGCATGATAAAAATTTATTTTTCTAAAATTTTGTGCATGCATAATATGATGAAATGCTCATTTAAAATCACATGCAAGAATAAAAATCCTAATTCACGAAAATAATCTATTTCGAAATAATATCTCGAAATATTTCCTAAGCACATAATTCACATAATCACATAATTCACATAATCACATATTTCACATAATCACATAATGCACACAATAATTCACATAATCAAATAATGCACACAATAATTCAAATAATCACATATTTCACATAATTCACATAATCACATAATTCATATATTTCACATAATTACCTAATTCACCCAAATGCTAACCATGCAAGAATTAGTATAAATTCTAATTTCGCAATTATGCACATAAAGGTGGTAAAATAAAATAATATTATTTTACCGAAAATGCGGGGTGTTACACTACAATCCTAGGACATTAATTCAAATCAACAAACATGCACAAAGACACTCGCTCTTATGGACATGCACATACATACATGTAGAAAAACATACGGAAAAATGCATTCGCAACAACGTTCTTAAAAACGTTACTACACTAGGACTTTATTACGCGTAACCAAACAACAACAAAAATACTAGACACAAAAGATACAGTGGAGTGTAGAAATAACACTCTACGTTTACGTTTACGTGGATTGTTTTTGGATTAATTTATATTTCTGTTTTAATTGGTGGATATAGTATCTTGTAGGTACAAATTGAAAATATGGTGTCAAAGAAGCCAAAATGATGAAAGAGTAACAATAGAGTTGCAATTAGGAAAATAAAATAAAATTAGAAGAGTGGATCCCTCAACATCTTTGGTAGTGTCCACGAAGTCGAGCATAACTTTCTCATCCGGACTCCAAATCAACTGGTTATGGCAGCATTATAAAGCTATTGCAGGCTATAATTTCTGTCTAGCTTCAAATTTCCAAATTCAGACTCGAACATGGTCAAAATTGGATTCCAAAAGCAATCACGAATATACGTACCACAGTTCGAGGACATGAATGCGCATCAAGAAACATGCACACAAACACTCGCTAGAAAAGATACGCACATAAGTAAAAGTACAGAAGCATGCAACAAAGTACTCACGCAAAAGTGCATTCGCAAAAAGGATCATGAAAACACAAACTACAATCCTAGGACATTAATGCAAATCAACAAACATGCGCAAAAGTGCATTCGCAACAACGTTCTTCAAAACATTACAACACAAGGACTTTAATACGCATAACCAAACAACAGCAAAAACACTTGATACAAAAGATACAGTGGAGTGTAGAAATAACACTCTACGTTCACGTTTACGTGGATTTTTTTTGGATTAATTTATATTTCTGTTTTAATTGGTGGATATAGTATCTTATAGGTACTAATCGAAATTAGGTGTCCAGGAAAGAAAAAATTATCAAAGAGTAACAAAAGTGTTGCAATTACGAAAATAAAATAAAATTAGAAGAGAGGATCCCTCGACATCTGTGGTTGTGTCCACGATGTCCAGCATAACTTTCTCATCCGGACTCCAAATCAACTGGTTTTGGTGGCATAAGGAAGCTATTTCAGCTGGCTACAATTCCTCAAATTTCCAAATTCGGACTCGAACATGGTCAAAATTTGGATTCCAAAAGCGATCACGAAAATACGTACTACAGTTCGAGGACATGAATGCGCATTAAGAAACATGCACAAAAACACTCGCTAAAAAAGATACGCACATAAGTAAAAGTACTAAAACATGCACAAAAGTACTGACGCAAAAGTGCAATCGCAAAAAGGATCATGAAAACACAAACTACAATCCTAGGACATTAATACAAATCAACAAACATGCACAAACACACTCGCTCATATGGACATGCACAAACGTACATGTAGAAAAACATACGCAAAAGTGCATTCGCAACAACGTTCTTAAAAACGTTACTACACTAGGACTTTATTACGCGTAACCAAACAACAGCAAAAACACTAGATACAATGGAGTGTAGAAATAACACTCTACATTTACAATTGCGTGGATTTTTTTTGGATTAATTGATATTTCTATTTTAATTTGTGGATTTAGTATCTTATAGGTACCAATCGAAAATAAGGTGTCCGGGAAGCAAAAATTATCAAAGAGCAACAAAAGAGTTGCAATTAGTAAAAGAAAATAATATTAGAAGAGAGGATCCCACGACATCTTTGGTAGTGTCCACGAAGTCGAGCATAACTTTCACATCCTGACTCCAAATCAACTAGTTCCGACGGCATTAGAAAGCTATTTCAGCTGGCTACAATTTCTGTCTAACGTCAAATTTCTAAATTCGGAATCGAACATGGTCAAAATTGGATTCCAAAAGCGATCATGTAAATACGTGCTATAGTTCGAGGACATGAATGCGCATCAAGAAACGTGCACAAAAGCACTCGCTAGAAAAGATACGCACATAAGTAAATGTACAAAAGCATGCTCAAAAGTACTCACGCAAAGGTGCATTCGCAAAAAGTATCATGAAAACACAAACTACAATCCTAGGACATTAATACAAATCAACAAACATGCACAAACACACTCGCTCAACTGGAAATGCACAAACGTACATTTAAAAAAACATGCACAAAACTGCATTCGCAGCAACGATCTTAAAAACACGAACTACAACACTAGGACTTTAATACGCATAAGACTAGGACTTTAATACGCATAACCAAACATCCAGCAAAAACACTAGATACAAAGATAAAGTGGACTGTAGAAATAAGACTCTACGTTTACGTTTTCGTGGATTTTTTTTTTTGGATTAATTTATATTTCTAATTTATTTGATGGATTTAGTATCTAATAATTAAAAATCGATAATTAGGTGTCCATGAAGCAAAAATGATCAAAGAGTAAGAAAAGAGTTGCAATAAGGCAAATAAAATAATATTAGACGAGAGGATCCCTCAACATCTTCGGTAGGGTCCACGAAGTCGAGCATAACTTTCTCATCCCGACTCCAAATCAACTAGTTGCGGCGGCATTAGAAAGTTATTTTAGCTGGCTACATTTCCTGTCTAACGTCTAATTTCCGAATTCGGACTCCAACATGGTCAAAATTGAATTCCAAAAGCGATCATGAAAATACCTGCTACAGTTTGAGGACATGAATACGCATGAACAAACGTGCACAAAAACACTCGCTAGAAAATCTACGCACATAAGAAACAGTACAAAAGCATGTACAAAAGTACTCACGCAAAAGTGCATTCGCAAAAAGGATCATGAAAAGACAAACTACGATCCTATGACATTAAAACAAATCAACAAACATGCACAAATACTCTCGCTCAAATGGACATGCACAAACGTACATGTACAAAAACATGCGCAAAATCGCATTCGCAAGAACTTTCTTAGAAACACGAACTAAAACACTAGGACTTTAATACGCATAACGAAAAAAACAGCAAAAACACTAGATACAAAAGATAAAGTGGAGTTTAGAAATAACACTCTAGGTTTACGTTAACGTGGATTTTGTTCTGTTGGATTAATTGATATTTATGTTTTAATTGGTGGATTTAGTATCTTATAGGTACAAATCGATAATTAGGTGTGCAAGAAGCAAAAATGATGAAAGAGTTATAAAAGAGTTGCAATTAGGATAATAAAATCAAATTAGAAGAGAAGATCCTTCGACATCTTTGGTAGTGTCCGCGAAGTCGAGCATAACTTTCTCATCCGGACTCCAAATCAACTAGTTCCGACGGCATTAGAAAGCTAATTCAGCTGGCTACACATCTTGTCTAACGACAAATTTCCAAATTCGGACTCGAACATGATCAAAATTGGATTCCAAAAGCGATCATGATAATACGTGCTACAGTTCGAGGACTTGAATGCGCATCAAGAAACGTGCACAAAAACACTCGCTTGAAAAGATACGCACATAAGTAACAGTACAAAAGCGTGCACAAAAGTACTCACGGAAAAGTGCATTCGCAAAAAGGATCATGAAAACACAAACTACAATCCTAGGACATCAATACAAATCAACAAACATGCACAAACACACTCGCTCAACTGGTCATGCACAAACGTACATGTAAAAAAACATGCGCAAAGGTGCATTCCCCACAACGATCTTAAATACACGAACTACAACACTAGGACTTTAATACGCGAATTTTTTTTTGGATTAATTTAAATTTCTGTTTTAATTGGTGGATTTAGTATCTAATAGGTACATGTCGATAATTAGGTGGCATTAGAAAGATATTTGAGCTGGCTACAATTCCTGTCTAACGTCAAATTTGCAAATTCGGACTTAAACATGGTCAAAATTGGATTCCAAAAGCGATCATGAAAATAAGTGCTACAGTTCGAGGACATGAATGCGCATCAAGAAACGTGCAGAAAAACACTCGCTTCGAAAGATACGCACATAAGTAAAAGTACAAAAGCATTCACAAAAGTACTAACGCAAAAGTGTATTCGCAAAAAGGGTCATGAAAACACAAACTACAATCCTAGGACATTAATACAAATCAATAAACATGCACAAACACACACCCTCAACTGGACATGCACAGACGTACATGTAAAAAAACATGCGCAAAAGTGCATTCGCAACAACGTTCTTAAAAATACGAACTAAAACACTAGGACTTTAATACGCATAACAAAACAACAGCAAAGACACTAGATACAAAAGATACAGTGGAGTGTAGAAATAACACTGTACGTTTACGTTTAGGTGAATTATTTTTTTTTTGATTAATTTATATTTCTGTTTTAATTGGTGGATTTAGTATCTTATAGGTAAAAATTGATAATTAGGTGTCCATGAAGCAAAAATGATCAAAGAGCAAGAAAAGATTTGCATGTAGGAAAATAAAATCAAATTAGAAGAGAGGATCCCTCAACATCTTCGGTAGTGTGCAGAACGTCGAGCATAGCTTTCTCATCTGGACACCAAATCAACTGGTTTCGCTGGCATTAGAAAGCTATATCAGCTGGCTACAATTCCCGACTAACGTCAAATTTTCAAATTCGGACTCGTACATGGTCAAAATTGGATTCCAAAATCTATCATGAAAATACGTGCTTCAGTTTGAGGACATGAATGCACATCAAGAAACGTGCACGAAAACACTCGCTAGAAAATATACGCACATAAGTAAAAGTACAAAAGCATGCACAAAAGTACTCACGCAAAAGTGCACTCGCAAAAAGGATCATGAAAACACAAACTACAATCCTAGGACATTAATACAAATCAACAAACATGCACAAACACACTCGCTCATATGGACATGCACAAACGTACATGTAGAAAAACATGGGCAAAACTGCATTCCCAACAACGTTCTTAAAAAAATTACAACACTAGAACTTAAATACGCATAACCAAACAATAGCAAAAACACTAGATACAAAAGATACAGTGGAGTGTAGAAATAACACAATATGTTTACGTTTAAGCGGATTTTTTTTTTGGATTAGTTTATATTTTTGTTTTAATTGGTGAATTTAGTATCTTATAGGTAATAATCGAAAATTAGGTGCCCATGTAACAAAAATGATCAAAGAGTAACAAAAGAGTTGCAATTAAGAAAATAAAATAAAATTAGAAGTGAGGATCCCTCAACATCTTAGGTAGTGTCCACGAAGTCGAGCATAACTTTCTCATTCGTACTCCAAATAAAGTGGTACCGGCGGCAATAGAAAGCTATTTTAACGGGCTACAATTCCTGTCGAACGTCAAATTTCCGAATTCGGACTCGAACATGGTCGAAATTGGATTCCAAAAGCGATCATGAAAATTCGTACTACATTTCGACAACATGATTGTGCATCAATAAACATGCACAAAAGCACTCACTAGAAAAGATACGCACATAAGTAAAAGTACAAAAGCACGCACAAAAATACTTACGCAAAAGTGCATTCGCAAAAAGGATCATGAAAACACAAACTACAATCCTAGGACATTAATACAAATCAACAAACATGCACAAACACACTCGCTCAAATTGACATGCACAAACGTACATGTAGAAAAACATGGGCAAAACTGCATTCGCAACAACGTTCTTAAAAACATTACAACACTAGAACTTTAATACGCATAACCAAACAATAGCAAAAACACTAGATAAAACTCTAAGTTTACGTTTACGTAGATTTTTATTGGATTAATTTATATTTTGTTTTAATTGGTGGATTTAGTATCTCATAGGTACAAATCAAAAATTAGGTGTGCATGAAGCAAAATTGATCAAGGAGTAACAAAAGAGTTGCAATAAGGAAAATTAAAATCAAATTAGAATAGAGGATCCCTCTACTTCATTGGTAGTGTCCACGAAGTCGAGCATAACTTTCTCATCCAGACTCCAAATCAACTGGTTCCGGCGGCATTAGAAAGCTGATTAAGCTGGCTTCAATTCTTGTCTCACGTCAAATTTCCAAATTCGGATTCGAACATCGTCAAAATTGGATTCCAAAAGCGATCATGAGAATACGTACTACTGTTCGAGGACATGAATGCGCATCAAGAAACATGAAAAAAAACACTCGCTAGAAAAGATACGTACATAACTAAAAGTACAAAAGAATGGACAAAAATACTCACGCAAAAGTGCATTCGAAAAAAGGATCATGAAAACAAAAACTACAATCATAGGACACTAATAGAAATAAACAAACATGCATGAACACAGTCGCTCAAATGGACATGCACAAACGTACGTGTAAAAAAACATACGCAAAAGTGAATTCGCAACAACGTTCTTAAAAGAATTACAACAGTAGGACTTTAACACGCATAACCAAACAACAACAAAAACACTAGTTACAAAAGATACAGTGGAGTGTAGAAATAACACTATACGTTTACGTTGACGTCGATTTTTTTTGGATTAATTTATATTCCTGTTTTAATTGGTGGATTTAGTATCTTATAGGTACAAATCGAAAATTAGGTGTCCAGGAAGCAAAAATGATCAAAGAGTAAGAAAAGAGTTGCAATTAGGAAAATGAAATGAAATTAGAAGGGAGGATCCCTCAACATCTTTGGTAGTGTCCACGAAGTCGAGCGTAACTTTCTCATCCGGACTCCTAATCAACTCGTTCTGGCGGCATTACAAAGCTATTTCAGTTGGCTACAATTCTTGTCTAACGTCAAATTTCCAAATTCGTGTTGGGTTTCGGGCACGTGTACGCAGCGGAAAACAAAACTTTTATGCGAATTAAACAACTTCAAATTACATAAACACATGCCCGATAATTGAAAACAATTAATTGCGTACATTTGCGCTTCCAGCGAAATTAAAAAAAAAAAACATACATTGCGTACCTTTGCGCTTCCAGTGAGATTAAAACAACATACATGCGTAATTACTTAATCAAAATTAAATCAATTAGCATGCTCGCGTTTAAATCAAATAATCATGCTCGCAACTGACCAACATGTTCATTAACTCATCCAAGGGAGGATCTAGTTTGTTCATGTTGAAGTTCACTATGAACGATTCATAGGAACTAGGAAGAGACAACATGATCAAATCCAACGAGAGCTCGGCCGGGAGGGTGACATCGAGATTCACTATCTTTTCAAGGAGAATGATCATTTTGAGACAGTGCTCGTGGACCGAAGTCCCTTCGCGCAGTCTCGTCGTGATCAACTCCTTTGTAGCAGCGTACCTCGATGCCCTAATATTCTCATTGTACATGCTATCGAGATTAGCCTTTATATCGAAAGCATGCAAGTGAGTCTCATATTTCCTCGCAAGCGCGGGCTCCATGGCCGCTATCATATAGCACCTAGTATGAGTGTCATCGTTCTTCCAAGCTTCATAAGTTTCCTTTTTAGCATCAGTCGTTGTGGCAGGTATAGTGGCGGGAAGTCTCTCGTTCAAAACATAGAGACGTCTCTCAACGGTTAGCACAAGTTTAAGACTATGCAACCAATCTAGGTAATTTGGGCCATTGAGTTTATTGTCGTGGATTGACATTATGGGATTCTTAGACATGATTATCTGAGAGGTATAGAGATGAGGATTATTAGAGATTCGCGTTAAATGATTGTTTGCAATTAAATGTTTAGTCTTATGTTATTTAATTGTTCTCCCACTAATTTTATCGAATTCCACTTCCCTCTAGTAGACAAACGAGAAAACTGATTTTTCTTAATGGGCTTTAGGTCCAATAGACAAATATAACCCGTAGTTAATCTAGCCCGATTATATTTGCCCAAAGGTAGATCACAATCAATCATATCCACAATATGACCCTAAATTAATTTTCCTCACACTTGATAATGACCTAAGTTAATCTCGCGAATATCAAAATCGTCGTGTGTCAAGTCTAACCTACCAATCAAAGATGCTCATAGAACTTGATTATGCCGAACTAATGCAGTCTCTAGTTAATCTAGCCGACCACGTTAATCCAACAAAACCCTTTTCTATGGCTACCTTCATCGTTATGTCAATTGAATTACAGCTTACTCCACCATAGCACTCCCCGCTAACACGGCTTACTGCACTACAGTGAAGGGCTACACATAATCCAACCGTTGGCAGAAGGACAGAAATAACTCAACAGATTGGGTTGTTCATTATACCTTGAAATGATTCTTAATTAGATTAAGAATGAGGGATTTTATTAAAAGTTTTATCTCATCAGAAGGTTCGGATAGGTCTATGTGATTCCTACATCTATGTTCTCTAAAGGTATATGGAAACGCATATTGTCCTAAGAGGAACATACAACCTAACTACATAATTAATTACATTAATTAATTATCGGGTTTTTCAAAATAATTATAGAACCTCAACTAGCATAAATCATTCATATAACGTTGAGGTACTACTAATTAAGTTGAACTATAATCAATATTATATTTTTGTTCCATTAATTGAAATCAATTAAACAATTTAAATTAATTAATTAATCTAACACCTATTTACTAAAATAGATGATTGTTGACTCTATTATCTAATTTGGATTAATTGAAAATAATTTTCAAAAAATTAAAATCAATTTGTTTTAAGTTTAATTTTAGAAATCTGAAATAAATGTTTTTTTTTTGACGTTTTAAAAATTATTTCAGATCCGATTTTCCAATTTTAAACAATTTTAAAGCTGGAAAAATTCTAAACAATATTTCAAAAATATTTTAAACTTACGAAAACTCCCAATTACATAATACAACAATCGTTACTTTAATAAATCGAACATGCATAAAATCATAGCATATTAAAACGAACACAATTAATTGCGCAACGAGCTCTGATACCACTGTTGGGTTTTGGGCACGTGTACGCAGCGGAAAACAAAAATTTTATGCGAATTAAACAACTTCAAAACACATAAACACATGCCCGATAATTGAAAACAATTAATTGCGTACATTTGCGCTTCGAGCGAAATTAAAAAAAAAAACATACATTGCGTACCTTTGCGCTTCCAGCGAGATTAAAACAACATACATGCTTAATTACTTAATCGAAATTAAATCAATTAGCATGCTCGCGTTTACATCAAATATGTTGGGGATCGTGCATGTATACGCTGCGGAATTTAAAATTTTTATATCGAACTAGTTTCGATTACATGCATAAACTAATCACATAGTCAACGTACCTTAACGCTTCCGCCATACATATGGTAATTATCGATTTAATTGAAAAATACATAAAACCGAAAATCATGAAACATGCTTGTTCATCATTCAATGAAATCGAAACACGTAATTACATATTACTCACATTCATAAATTATAATTCATAAAAACATGCTCGAATTAATTTACGAAAGTTTCGATTCATTTACCTCTTGTAGCGTGAGATTTCGACGAATCGAAATCCTAGAACGAGTCACGTACAAGCTGCAAATTACCAATCCTCGGGGCTGCAATTCACGGCTGGAACAAGCTGATCCAGCAAGCAACGAACGGCGACGAATGGCAGCAGCATCGGCAGCGCGTGGCAGCAGCAGCGACGGCGCGTGAGCGGTGGTGCGGCGCGTGCGGCGGTGCGTGGGTTCGTCGGGGCAGCAGCTCCTCTCCAATTAGGTTTCACCTCGTATTTTCGACCCACTCGAACTACAGCACTAGATGTAAACGAGTTAGATAACAACACGAATATAACGAAGGAAAAAGAGGAGAAAAACCGGCGGTTTTCCGGCGGTGGTCGGCGGTGGCGCGGCGGGGCAGCAACGGCCGAAGGGGAGAGCGGCTAGGGCTTGAGCGGATAGGGTTTTGTGCTGAAAAATCTGATCTCAAACTCTTGTTTGAGGTCTATTTATACCTAAAGTTTTCAACCCTAGTGGGCTTAAGTCATTGGGCTTGACCCACTGATGCATTAAGCCCATTCCCTCGTTGGCCGATCGTCCACAAAATTATAACAAAATTATATTTGTGACGAGCTCAAAGTCCTCGTCGATACGAGTGCCTCTTCGAAATTTCCAATTTCCAAAATTGGAAACTTCCACTTTAGTGGACTTGCTAAATCGGGAAACTTCCCAATTTAGAGAGTTCACTAAATTCCGCATTCCTCTCTCTCTCCACGTTTATTCCAATTCGCAATTCACAATTACGAATCTTGGATTCAATCATATCGACATCCAATCGTTCAAAGATTAACACATTAATCTATGCTTGTTGTTATCAAGGATCTATATTACACGAGAAGTGTGGCCCTTAGTGGTTCAGGTGTATGCTAGCCATGGGCTCACAATTCTTTGTGATTCGAACAACACATTGTTCTTATACGAACTCCTCCCAAGAGTCCCGATTAGAGTAAAACTCATTTTACCTAATCCCCGATCAAGTCGGTGCCCAACGAATCAAGATAGGCGTCTAGCAACTACGCATCATGATTCCCTAGATACAAGTGAAGTGCCTGCAAGAACCTTATGATATAGCTAGCGTACAGTACAATCCTTTCGCAGCACATGTCCCGATTGAACTAGAGGCATTGGTTCACCGAGACCTCTTATAAAGTTCAATAACCGTGCGAACGTTCTAGGTATTATAAATCCGTTCGTGTGCGACTTAGGGAAACACATTTCCCTAATCACCCCACTATCAACTCTGGCCAGAGATTCCATGGATTATAAACCGTCATAACACAAAGGACATCCATGACTACTCAAGCGCTCAAATCCCCTACTACAATACACAGACTTCACACTAGATTTCGGATTGCACGAACGTTGGCCCTTGGTGTGGTCCGCGGTGGGACTCAAGGACAGGTCACGATACAATCGGTCCTCTAGTGAAGTCAGGGTGATGTCTGGGTCTTAAGGACTAATGGTGTACAACTATATCTTAGAAACCTATTACTCGATGAATGAGAACCACTTATAGATTTCTAGGGCGAGGGAGTTCAGTGAACTCATCTAATATGAGCACCCACTCAAGTATGCCGATGTCACAACACCGAGGACTGATGAGACGCAGTACACATACACTAAGTGCTAGTCTCAAAAGGGAAAGGCCGGTATCCTCATTATTGGCGTAACCCATCGACTAGGAACAGGGTTTAACAGTTACATTACATTGCTGAGTTATCTCACGATTCTCCTAGATCAACTCCCAGTAATAGAGTAACTTGTTAGGACTATATCTATGCTACTTGCATGGGATAACAGATATAGAATGCCAAATAAGATATTTTATTATTACGAACGAAAAACGATTGTTTTATTACAAGGATAAAGAGAAGACCACAACCACAAGTTGGCTTGTTGGTCACCTACTCTAACAATCTCCCACTTGACCTAAAGCCAACTACTCATAAATCTAAGTCCCATCGACTCTCGATGTTTCTCGTGGACTGATCCTGACAATGGCTTGGTGAAGGGATCTGCAATATTGTCCTCCGAGGTGACTCTGTCTAGCTTGACTTCACCTCTCTCTATGATCTCTCGGATCACATGGTATTTTCTCAACACGTGCTTTGACTTCTGATGAGCTCTTGGTTCTTTAGCTTGCTCTACGGCTCCGTTGTTATCGCAGTACAGCCGTACTGGATCGCTAGCGTTCGGAAATACACCCAACTCTTGGATGAATTTCCTAATCCATGACCCTTCCTTTGAAGCATCTGATGCTGCAATATATTCAGCCTCGGTGGTGGAATCAGTCGTCGTGCCTTGTTTGGAACTCTTCCAACACACGGCACCCCCGTTGACTTTGAATATATACCCCGAGTTTGACTTTGAGTCATCCACGTCCGATTGAAAACTAGAATCCGTGAAGCCTTCTAATTTCAACTCGGTATCCCCATAGACCAAAAACAAATCTCGAGTTCTTCGCAAGTACTTGAGAATGTCCTTCACAGCCTTCCAATGGGCTGGGCCGGGGTCAGACTGATATCTGCTTGTGACGCTCACAGCATACGCAATATCAGGTCGTGTACACAGCATGCCATACATTATGCTTCCTATAGCGGATGCATAAGGTGTCCTTTTCATCTCCTCGATTTCCATTTGCGTTTGAGGACGCATGGATTTCGAGAGACGAACCCCATGGGACATTGGCAAGAATCCCTTCTTGGATTCTTCCATGCTAAACCGTTTATGAACGGTGTCTATGTACATGGATTGGGACAAGCCAAGCAATCTCCTCGATCTATCTCTATAGATCTGTATTCCTAATACGTAGGATGCTTCTCCCAAATTCTTCATCGAGAAACGTGTGGATAACCATACTTTAGTCGACTGCAACATCCCTACATCATTCCCAATGAGTAGTATTGTTAGAGTAGGTGACCAACAAGCCAACTTGTGGCTGTGGTCTTTCGTATTTATTATTGTAATAAACGAACCTTTATTCGTATTAATGATAAAACACATTGGCATTCTATATCTTTGTCCCTTTGTCACAAGCATAGATATAGTCCTTACAGTTATTACAAGTACTAGTAATTGATCGTTAGGATCGTGAGATATTTACTTAAGTATTATAACTGTTAAACGTGTTCCTAGTCGAAGGGTTACGCCACTAATGAGGATATCGGCCTTTCCCATTAAGACTAGCACTTAGTGTATGTGTACTGCATCTCATCAGTAAACGGTATTGTGATATCGGCATGCATAAGTGGGTGCTCGTAAGTTGACGAGTTCACTGAACTCCCTCACCCTAGAAATCTCTAAGTGGTTCCCAATAATCGAGTAGAGATATCTATGGTATAGTTGTACACCATTAGTCCTTATGACCTAGACATCACCGTGACTTCACTAGAGGACCAGCTGTATCGTGACCTGTCCCTGAGTTCCACCGAGGACCATCCCAAGGGCCAGTGTTCGTGCAGTCCGAAATCTAGTGGGAGGTCTGTGCATTGTAGTCGGGGATTCGATCGCTAGAATAGTCTTGGATGTCCTGTGTGTTCTGAAAGTTTGTAATCATTCTAAGTCTCTGGCCAGAGCTGACTAAGTGATGATTAGAGAATTCGATTCTTTAAGTCATGCACGTAAGGATTACAACACTTAGAACGATCGCACCGTTATTGAACATATAAAGAGGTCTCGATGAACCAATGCCTCTAGTTCAATCGGGACATATGAATCGAAGGGACCGTACTGTACGTTAACTATATCTGAAGGTTCTTGCAGGCACTTCATTTGTATCTAGGGAATCATGACGCGTAGTTGCTAGACGCCAATCTTGATTCGTTGGGTGATTAAGGTGAAACGAGCTTCATCTTAATTGTAACTCGAAGGGGACGAGTTTTGACCACAAAGAGTTGTGGGCCCACGGCTAGCTTACACCTGAACCATCGAGGGTCACACTGCTCGTGCACATGAGATCTTTGAATAAACGGTCAGAGATAAAATAGTTTATCTTTGCATAATTGGAAGTCAATATGATTGAGTCCAACATTCGTAATTTGGAATTATGAATGAGAATAAGAAAAGGAAAAGAATAAGCGAACATGTTAGTGAACTTTCTAAATCGGGAAGTTTCCAAATTTAGAAAGTCCGCTGAACTAGGGTTTCCACTTTTGGAAAGTTGGAAAATAAGAGATGGCACTCGTAATGACGAGAAAATTATAATGACTCGGAAATTGTAATCGTTACAATTTTTCGATCATTGAATTGAGAGATACGAGCGATTAAAGAAACTAACGAGCTTAAGCTGTTGGGCCCAGTCCAACTTAAGCCCGCTAGGGTTTCATGCTAGGGACTATAAATACATGATTTATAACCCTAGCACAAAAACACACACAAAAACCCTAACCCTAATCGGCCACCCTCTCTCTCTCGCCCTCTCTTCCGCGCGGCCACCACCGCGCCACCTCCGCCGCTCCGTCGCCGGAAACGGCCGTTCCTCGGCCGGCTCTTGTTCGGTATTCTTTCTCCTTTATTTTCTTTCCGTTTTATTCTAACTACTTCGTGTCTAGTGCCACGATTTAGTAGATCGAAGTATACGAGGTGAAATCCGAGAGGAGGAAGACCGTAGATCGAAGAATCGAGGAGCAACGCACGAGCCGAAGCCGCACGCTGCCCCACGCGCCGCCTCGCACAACCGCGCGTGCTGTACACGCGCCGCCGTGAGCTGCCACACCGCCGCTGCTGCTGCTCCATTGCTGCCCCGATTCTACGGATTGGTTTCCGTAGTAATCACGACGAATCGTTCAATCCTACCTCACGCGTCAAGAGGTAAATACTCGAAACCCTAGTTTCGTTTTAGGGTTTAATTTAAACTATGATTTCATGCTTGTGTTTGTATGATTTTATGTGATTATGTGTAATCGATTAAATCGTTGCGAGCATGTTATTTGGTTTAAATTGCGAGCATGTTAATTGATTTAAATTCGGTTAAATTTATTAGCATGTATGTTGTTTTTAATTTCGCTGGAAGCGCAAAGGTACGCAATTAATTGTTATCTATTATCGGGCATGTGCTTATGTGATTTAAAACTCGTTTAATTCGCATAAAATTTTTGTTTTCCGCTGCGTACGCGTGCCCGAAACCCAACAAGTATGTCATCAACATAAAGTACAAGGAAAGTCACTGCACTCCCACTAACCTTCTTGTAGGCACAAGGTTCCTCCGGGTTTTTCACAAATTCAAACTCTTTGATAGTTGTGTCGAACCTTTTGTTCCTACGGGATGCTTGTTTCAATCCATAAATGGATCGCTGGAGTTTGCAAACCTTTTGCTCATCTCCAGAAGATATGAAGCCTTCCGGCTGCGCCATGTAAATTTCTTCCTCAATGTCCCCATTAAGGAAAGCGGTCTTCACATCCATTTGCCATATCTCGTAGTCATACCACGCAGAGATGGCCAACAAAATCCTAATGGACTTAAGCATAGCAACTGGAGAAAAGGTTTCCTCATAGTCAACTCCTTGCTTTTGAGTATAACCCTTCGCTACCAATCTAGCCTTGTAGGTCGATACCTTTCCATCTACGCCAATTTTCTTCTTATAGATCCACTTGCAGCCTATGGGAACAATTCCCTCGGGTGGATCTACCAAGGCCCATACCTTGTTGGAGTACATAGAGTCCATTTCGGATTTCATGGCATTAAGCCAATGTCCCTTGTATGTACCCGATACAGCTTTGTTGAAAGTTCTAGGATCACATCCTTGGTCAACTTCATCAACGAGGAATAACCTATCGGGCGCTCTCCGAACTCTTTCGGATCTACGCAGCGACGGTTCAGGAGGTATATTAGTGGTTTGTTGAATTGGTTCATTATCTGATTGTTGTGCTTGAACTTCAGATTGTGGTTCTCGAACTTCTTCGAGATCAACTACACTGCCCTTTCTATCCGATAGAAATTCCTTCTCAAGGAACACGGCATTTCTCGGGACGAACACCTTTGCCTCGGAAACATAGTAGAATTCGTATCCCATGGAATCCTCGCGATACCCCACAAAATAGCATAGGTCGAATTTTCTATCCAACTTATCTCCCACTAGCCGCTTCACGTAAGCGGGACAACCCCATATCCTAATATGTTTAAACGTGGGTTTCTTGGAGTGCCAAAGTTCATAAGGTGTGGAGTTAGCTGCTTTGGTATTAACCCTATTCAGCAAATTTGGTTTTTCTTTATAGCTTGATAATTATTCTTGATTAAGAATGAGGGATTTTGTTTTTAAATCTTATTAGCTCATCGGAAGTTTTAGGTTATGATCGTTTGTGATTCCTACAACTATGTTCTCTAGGTATGTGGAAACGCATATTGTTCCTAAGAGAGACATACGATCATCATCGTACTTAATCACAATTATTCATCTCATGAATTAATTAATAAATACGATTAATTGCAAATATAATTAACGGACTTCTTTCATTCATAAATCATTCAAATAAGAATGAAGTCCATTAATTATTTGCCATCTAATTTGTGTTCCATTAATTAAACTAATTTAACGATTAAATTAAATAATTAATCCAACACTATTCTTTGAATTCAAATTAAATTAATGGATCAATTATCTAATTGGGTTTAATTGATAAATAATTTCAAAAATTAAAAATCAATTAATTTTAATATTAATCTCAGAAAATCAATAAAATATTTTTTTTTTTTTTTTTTTTTTGTTGTCGCTGACCGGACCGGTCGGACCGGTTCGACCGGGCCGGTTCGGTCAGCTGAAAAACAGCAGCAAAAATCGATTTTTTTCAAAATTAAAAATTTTATATTTTCTGAAATATTCAAAATATTAATTAATATTAAACCACCCAATTTGATAACACCAAAAATTCAACAATTCAACAAATCGAAGCATGCTTTCGAAAGCGATAAACACGTTGACAAATAAACGATTAACCCGTGGCTCTGATACCACTGTTGGGGATCGTGCATGTATACGCAGCGGAATTTAAAAATTTTTCATCGAACTAGTTTCGATTACATGCAAAACTAATCACATAGTCAACGTACCTTAACGCTTCCGCCATACATATGGTAATTATCGATTTAATTAAAAATACGTAAAACCGAAAATCACGAAACATGCTTATTCATCATTCAATAAAATCGAAACACGTAATCACATATTACTCATAATCACAAATTACAATTCATACAAACATGTTCGAATTAATTTACGATAGTTTCGATTTGTTTACCTCTTGTAGCGTGAGATTTCGACGAATCGAAATCAAGAACCAATCACGTACAAGCTGCAAATTACCAATCCTCGGGGCTGCAACTTCACGGCTGGAACGAGCTGATCCAGCAAGCGACGAACGCCGGTGAATGGAAGCAGCAGCGGCGGCGCGTGGCAGCGGCAGCGGCGGCGCGTGGGCGGCGCGTGCTGCGTAACAGCAGCGCGTGCGGCTTCGGTGGTGGAGCAGCGGCTTTCTTCTCCTCCAATTAGGTTTCACCTCATATATTTTGACCCACTCGAACTACAGCACTAGATGTAAACGAGTTAGATAAACAACAAGAATAAACGAAGGAATAAAAGGGAGAAAACCGGCGGTTTCCGGCGAAGATCGGCGGTGGCGCGGCGGAGATGCAACGGCCGAGAGGAGGGGCTGAGCGGCTAGGGTTTTGTGCTGAAAAATCTTATCTCAAAACTCTTTTTGAGGTCTATTTATACCTAGGGTTTTCAACCCTAGTGGGCTTAAGTCATTGGGCTTGACCCACTGATGCATTAAGCCCATTCCCTCGTCGGCCTCGTTTCTAATAAACGATCGTCCACAAAATTATAACAAAATTATATTTGTGACGAGCTCAAAGTCCTCGTCGATACGAGTGCCTCTTCGAAATTTCCAATTTCCAAAATTGGAAACTTCCACTTCAGTGGACTTGCTAAATCGGGAAACTTCCCAATTTAGAAAGTTCACTAAATTCCGCATGTCTCTCTTTCTCTACGTTTATTCCAATTCGCAATTCACAATTATGAATCTTGGATTCAATCATATTGACATCCAACCGTTCAATGATTAACACATTAATCTATGCTTGTTGTTATCAAGGATCTATATTACACGAGAAGTGTGACCCTCAATGGTTCAGGTGTATGCTAGCCGTGGGCTCACAACTCTTTGTGATTCGAACAACACATTGTTCTTATACGAACTCCTCCCAAGAGTCCCGATTAGAGTAAAACTCATTTTACCTAATCCCGATCAAATCGGTGCCCAACGAATCAAGATTGGCGTCTAGCAACTACGCATCATGATTCCCTAGATACAAATGAAGTGCCTGCAAGAACCTTATGATACAGTTAGCGTACAGTACGATCCCTTCGCAGCACATGTCCCGACTGAACTAGAGGCATTGGTTCACCGAGACCTCTTATACAGTTCAATAACCGTGCGAACGTTCTAGGTATTATAAATCCGTTCGTGTGCGACTTAGGGAAACACATTTCCCTAATCATCCCACTATCAACTCTGGCCAGAGATTCCATGGATTATAAACCGTCAGAACACACAGGACATCCATGACTACTCAAGCGCTCGAATCCCCTACTACAATGCACAGACTTCACACTAGATTTCGGATTGCACGAACGTTGGCCCTTGGAGTGGTCCGCGGTGGGACTCAGAGACAGGTCACGATACAATCAGTCCTCTAGTGAAGTCACGATGATGTCTGGGTCTTAAGGACTAATGGCGTACAACTATATCTTAGAAACCTATTACTCGATGAATGAGAACCACTTATAGATTTCTAGGGCGAGGGAGTTCAGTGAACTCATCCAGTATGAGCACCCACTCAAGTATGCCGATGTCACAACACCGAGGACTGATGAGACGCAGTACACATACACTAAGTGCTAGTCTCAAAAGGGAAAGGCCGGTATCCTCATTATTGGCGTAACCCATCGACTAGGAACAAGGTTTAACAGTTACATTACATTGCTGAGTTATCTCACGATTCTACTAGATCAACTCACAGTAATAGAGTAACTCGTTAGGACTATATCTATGCTGCTTGCATGGGATAACAGATATAGAATGCCAAATAAGATATTTTATTATTACGAACGAAAAACGATTGTTTTATTACAAGATAAAAGGAAAGACCACAGCCACAAGTTGGCTTGCCGGTCACCTACTCTAACAGAATGCGCATCAAGAAATGTGCAAAAAAACACTCGCTTGAAAAGATACGCACATAAGTAAAAGTACAAAAGCATGCACAAAAGTACTAACGCAAAAGTGCATTCGCAAAAAGGATCATGAAAACACAAACTACAATCCTAGGACATTAATACAAATCAATAAACATGCACAAACACACTCGCTCGACTGGACATCCACAGACGTACATGTAAAACAACATGCGCAAAAGTGCATTCGCAACAATGTTCTTAAAAATACGAACTACAACACTAGGACTTTAATACGCATAACAAAACAACAGTGTTAGAATCTATTTGGATTCTAATAAAGAAAGGATGAGTAAAGACTTGTGCAACAAGTCCTAATTTACCGTGAAACCAAAAGGGAAGTTTTCTTGTTTACTTGAATTCTTTAATTTGTCATTAATTGTTCTTTATTTATTATGGAAGCCTATTAATATGAAATAGTCCAACAAATCTTGGACTTGTGCAAGACGTATCAAGAAGATTTGTTTCCTTGGTGTTTTTATTAATATTATATTAATTGGTGTGGTGATAAGGGAAGTAGTGTTTTGATAAGTCAAGAAGATATTTTATTATACGTAATATGAGTAGTCCTTTCCTGATGAAATTCTTGTCTTTCACGTGAATCAGGTTTCTCATAAGATGCAATATATAAGCACCTTCTGGTGTTATTATTCGGACGTCTTTTTTTGATCGAGAGATGTGACACCCCTCTCTCGATTACCCTTATTATATGTAATCTCAGCGGAAGAATTTTGAAAACATGATTTTTGTGGATATAAAATTTACGTAAAAATTTTTCTTTTTAAATCAGAGGGAGAGAGGGCACAGCTTGCTAAACCCTAATCAAATATTAACACAAAGGCATACTACATGCAAGACTAGAAACTACCTAGGCATGATGAACTTGATGCAAATGCGGACAGATTCAATGCAGAAGCTTTAAAAATTAATTCCTCTTAAACTACTCATGCAAATAACCCCAAAATTATACCATACCACCTAACACGGGTCCAGATCACTTCGTTAAAACAGTTTTGAAAGATGCATGGCCATTTAGGAGAAATAAATAAAATGGCACAGTCACTCAGTTTAAAAATCCAGAACAGAGGAGGGAGTTTTGAAAATTCATAATACATTCCTCACTGACCCAAAAACTACCAAATTTTACCCCAAGGCAGACACATAAGTTTAAAACATTGTCCAAGTGGAAACAAGGCATTTGAGTGAGTAAAACTCCAGTTATACCAGAAAACACCCGAATGACCCTTTTTCAATGCAGTAGCGAGAAATAAATCATAACTAAATAACTACTTACCCAAATCATGCACAAGACCTACCAATATGATGAGAACAGAGAGATGCAGAGACTCCTAAAATTTCATGATTTTCGAAGCAGAGCACCTATATGAAAATAATTTTAGAACATGGAGATAAAATACGAAGAAATTACTAGCCGAAAGCATGCATGCATATAATTAGTGAAAATTTGCTTTCGCTTACAAAAGGCTACGGATTACCGATTAATTATCCAAAATAGGGTAATCCTAATTACTATTACACATATCGTCTTTTAATAATTCCCACCGATCGGAGGAAGCGAACGGTAGAAAATACCTAAAACCGTATCAAACGTCTTTACAAGCATATTATACAAATAAAACCACATAACTAAGTTTCGAGCCAACACTATCCACAACCCCTCCATACGATCCCCTTCCGATTCTCGAGCTCGATTCCCAACTTCACTCCTCGGGCCCTAAATCGGGTATACCTACAAACATACAACACCTATATGAGTCTTTGAGGACTCAATGAGAATCTTGAAGTAATATCAAATACACATAGCACATAGAGCATACATATATCTATATATATATATACATACATATATCTTATACATGAACATACAACATGAAGTAAAACAATCATATACTTCCCTTTTTCGTCGGCGTTCTTCATTCACATAATTGTCACCACGCATAGAGTGAAAAAATTCCCACCTTTATAACCCTATGATCCCAAGACCATAGAGTGAGAATATCCCACTTTTATAACCCTATGCCATGACACGTATTGATGAATATAGGAGGAATTTCCCACCTTTATAACCCTATGGTCCCAAGACCATAGAGTGAGATTTTCCCACCTATATGAACAACACCGAAATGCAACATGCATGACATGAAAAATTGTCGGGAATCCCTCGGAAGAGCCAATCTAAGTTACGGATAAATAACCCCATGTAATTCGAACCATGACTAACTACGTGGGATCAAACCACCCCTAGGCCCTACGGTACCAGGCTCGCCGTACCCGAGAAATTTACCGTAACCTCGAAAGACTTTCCAACATAGTTTTTTTTTTTCTTTTTAAAAATTCATGACACTAATGCACCCACCCATGCACCCTCCTACTTACCCTTCTCTCATCCTCACACCCAATGATTCACATAAGCAAGCAAGAGCACATAGGAGCACATAGAAAATACACATAAAGTTTCACAAATTCATTTAGTCATAAAAACATAGAATAACCGAAATCTTAACATGCAAAAACAATCTAACAACAAAGTTCACTAGATCTAGCATTTTTACAAGAATAAAATTCAAGACTTCCATCTTTACATTTATTCAAGCAAATACACTAGATCTTCACATGCAAGAGTATTTTAAACCAAATTAGCACAAATTCTTAGTTCTTAAACCATTTTTCATAGAAAATACTAGATCTTAACATGCAAGACTTTAGATCAACCATTGATCACTAGATCTTAACATGCAAGATCTAAGATAAACAATCAATCACCAATCTTAACATGCAAGGCCTTAAAACAATAATCAACACAAGATCACACATGCAAAACACAAAATAAACCACATAAGCAATTTCAAGCAATTTATCTCAAAAATTCGAAAGTTCCTTAGCTAAGTAAAAAATTCATTTTCTTTTCAAAAATCAACAATCAACACTAGATTAACACATGCAAGACACTAATTGAGCCAAATAAGCAATTTAAACATTTTTCCCCAAAAATCCGAAAGTTTCATGGCTAGGCCAAAAATTCATTTTCTTTTCAAAATCAACAATCAAACACTAGATCAACACATGCAAGGTACTAATTAAGCCAAATAAGCCATTTAAAACATTTTTCCCCAATTTTCGAAAAATCATAAAATTTCAAAAAAATAAAACTATCTTTCAAAATACTAACATGCAATCATCATCTAGAACATATAATCACATAATATGCAAGAATCAACAATGAAAACACATAAAAACACATAAAACCGAAAATACTAGTGGTGTTGTAGGTTTGAGCAAGAATTCAAGAATTCTCACCTATACTCTTTAGGGGAAGGGCTTGTTAGCTCTTTTCTCTCTAATACAAGAAGAGATTAAGAGTTAGATTAAGCATTAAGAAAATAAGAAGAAAAACAAAAAGGAAGAGGAGGAGGAAGAGCTTTGCTCTTTCGGGAAAGAAGAAGAAAGAAGAGGGAGGAGAAGCTTACTCCTAAGCTTGGCCGAAAATTCTCCTCTTGTTGAAATAGAAGGAGACTTTGAACTTAAGGATTGTAAGAGTGGAGTTTGAGAGTGAATTTTGATCTTGGGCATGGGTGGTATTTATAGAGTTTTTGGAGACTTCAAAGTCAATGGAGAAGAAAGGGAAATACATATTTTGTGGGGGTGATTTTGCAAATTTTCGAAAGTTGACTTGGTGGTGGTTCTTGGGTGGTTCAAGCTTGAGAAGGTGGTGGCTATGGTGGTGGTGGTGGCTGCCGAAAAATGAAGGGGAGGAGAAGAAGAAAGAAAGACTTTTGGCCTTAAAGTGGTGTGTGGGAGTGGAAAAGCAAGCCTAGACTAGAGGGTAGGGGGCTAGCTTTTGGGTATTTCTTTCTATGCTCAAGGTACAACCACACCAATGCATGTCTTATACTAATTAATATGCAAATTTAAAAATCATGTGTGTGTGTGTGAGTGATGTCCGAAAATTCAAGAAAATGTGGGGAGCATTTTCTAATTTTCGACATTAATTAAAAATCCAAAAATGCATGGGGAAATTTATTTTCTAAAATTTTGTGTATGAAATGCTCGTTTTAAAAATCACATGCAAGAATAAAATCCTAATTCATGAAAATAATTTATTTCGAAATAATATCTCGAAATATTTCCTAAGCACATAATTCACATAATTCACATAATCACATATTTCACCTAATCACATATTTCACATAATCACACAATGCACCCAATAATTCACGTAATCACATAATGCACACAATAATCCACATAATCACATAATTCACATATTTCACATAATTACCTAATTCACCTAAATACTAACCATGCAAGAATTATTATAAATTCTAATTTCACAAGTATGCACATAAAGGTGGTAAAAATTATTTTACCGAAAATGCGGGGTGTTACAATCTTCCCCCCTAAAAAAAAATTTTGTCCCCAAAATTTGTACCTTTTTCAATTAGTTCCGGATAACGACTCACAATCTCATCCTCAAGTTCCCACGTTGACTCATCCGGAGAATGGTTTTTCCAAAGGATTTTGGCTAGGCGAATTTCTTTGTTTCGGAGTTTCCTAACTTTTCGGTCTAATATTTGGGAGGGTTCTTCGGTAAAGGATAGGTTCGGGGATAAATCAAGGGGTTCGGTTTCAAGGATGTGGTTAGGGTTGGGAATATATTTTCGGAGCATGGAGACGTGAAAGACGTTGTGGATCTTGGATAGTTGAGGCGGTAGGGCTAGGTGATAGGCTTGGCCACCAATTCGGTCGAGTATTTCGAAGGGTCCAATGAATCGAGGGCTTAACTTTCCTCGTTTTCCGAATCGCATGATTCCTTTGAGTGGAGCGACTTTCAAGAATACGTGATCACCGGCTTGGAATTCCAATTCTCGTTTTCTTTTATTCGCGTACTTTTGTTGGCGATCTTGGGCGGTTCTCATTTTCTCTCGGATATTCTTGATTATGTCGACGGTGTGTTGGACTAGCTCGGGTCCTAATAAGCTTCGCTCTCCTACTTCGTCCCAATGGATTGGAGAACGGCATTTTCTTCCGTACAAGGCTTCGTAAGGTGCCATTCCGATCGAAGATTGGAAGCTATTGTTGTACGAGAATTCGATGAGCGGTAGACGGCTTTCCCAATTACCACCAAAATCCATTATACATGCTCGAAGCATGTCTTCGAGGGTCTTGATTGTCCTTTCCGATTGTCCGTCGGTTTGGGGATGGTATGCCGTGCTAAAGGCTAGACGGGTTCCCATCGTTTCATGCAATCTTTTCCAAAATTTGGAAGTGAATCGGGGATCTCGGTCGGAGATGATGGATATCGGAACGCCATGGAGTCGGACGATTTCTCCGATATAGAGTTCGGCCAACTTTTCGAGACTAAAAGTGGTCTTGACCGGTAAGAAATGTGCGGACTTGGTTAGGCGATCGACTATCACCCATATTGAATCGGATCCCTTAAGAGTCTTCGGGAAACCATGAACAAAGTCCATCGTTACTCTTTCCCATTTCCATTCGGGAATAAGGTTGGATTGTAGAAGTCCACCGGGTCTTTGGTGTTCGGTTTTGATTTGTTGACAAATTAGGCATTCGGATACGTATTTGGCTATATCCTTCTTCATGCCTGGCCACCAGTACAACTTCTTCAAGTCTTGATACATCTTGGTTTCACCCGGATGGCCAGAGTAGGGCGTTTTGTGAGCTTCGTCGAGAATTAATCCCTTTACCTCTTTGTTTGCCGGAATGCAAATTCTCCCTTGAAATTTCAAGATGTTGCCATTGGTCATCGAGAAATTTTGAATTTTGACCGGTTGCTAAGCCTTCTCGGATTTTGACAAGTTGATTATCATGGTCTTGAGCGGACTTGATAGTTGATTCGAGCGGCGGTTTAATGATCAAGGCGGACATGGATTTTCGGCTAAGAGCGTCGGCGACAACGTTGGCTTTACCAGGATGGTAAAGGATTTCGCAATCATAGTCCTTGACTAATTCAAGCCATCTTCTTTGCCTCATATTGAGCTCTTTTTGAGTAAAGAAGTACTTGAGACTTTTGTGGTCGGTGAAGATCGAACATTTTTCGCCGTAAAGGTAATGTCTCCAAATTTTGAGGGCGAACACGACTGCCGCAAGTTCCAAGTCGTGCGTCGGGTAATTCTTCTCGTAGTCTTTTAATTGTCTAGAGGCATAGGCAATTACATTCCCGTTTTGCATTAGGACGGCTCCGAGCCCGTGCTTGGAGGCGTCACTATAGACCACATAGTTTCCGGTTTTATCCGGTAGAGCGAGGATTGGTGCCGAGGTTAATCGCTTCTTGAGTTCTTGGAAACTAGACTCGCATTTGGGAGTCCATTGATACTTGACTTCCTTTCGGGTCAAACGAGAGAGTGGAGCGGCTATCTTGGAAAAGTTCGGAACGAACCGTCGGTAGTAGCCTGCGAGGCCGAGGAAACTTCGGATTTCTCCGACATTACGAGGGATTGACCAATTACAAACGGCTTCAATTTTGCTTGGATTGACGGCTATGCCTTCCTTGGAAATTACGTGACCAAGAAAGTGGACTTGTCTTAACCAAAACTCACATTTGGAAAACTTCGCATAGAGTTGGTTCTCTCGGAGGGTTTGGAGCACCATTTCCAAATGATTCCGATGTTCTTCATCATTTCTTGAATACACCAAGATATCGTCGATGAATACGATCACAAATTGATCGAGGTATTTGCGAAAAACTCGATTCATGAGATCCATGAAAGCGGCTGGGGCGTTGGTTAGACCAAACGACATCACTACAAATTCGTAATGGCCGTAGCGAGTCCGAAACGCGGTTTTCGGAATATCTTCCTTCTTGATCTTCAATTGATGATATCTGGAACGGAGGTCGATTTTGGAATAGACCGTGGAGCCTTGAAGTTGATCGAAAAGGTCGTCAATTCGTGGCAATGGATACTTGTTTTTGACGGTGACCTTGTTGAGTTCTCGGTAATCGATACACATCCGGAGAGTTCCGTCTTTCTTTTTCACGAAGAGTACCGGAGCACCCCATGGGGAAAAACTAGGGCGGATGAACTTCTTGTCGATGAGGTCTTGAATTTGGTCTTTGAGTTGCTTTAGCTCTAACGGCGCCATGCGATAAGGTGCCTTCGAGATAGGAGCGGAACCGGGAATCAAATTAATTTCGAATTCGATTTCACGGTCAGGCGGAAGACCGGGGAGATCTTCGGGAAAGACATCGGGAAAATCGCAAACGGTTGGCACTTTGGAAATGTCGGTTTTATCTTCGTTGAGAGCTTCCACTATGTCGACCAAATGACATAGATGTCCTTTTTGAATAAGTTTGCTCGCTTTGATGGCGGAAATGATAGGAATCGACGGATTGTACGAGCTTCGGAATTCGAGAAAACTTCCATTCGGTAAGGAGAAACGAACGGTTTTGTGGGCGCAATTGATTTGGGCGTCGAATTTCGATAACCAATCCATTCCGAGGATTATTTCGAAATGTTTAATGGGTAGAATGATCAGATCGGAGGCTAGGGTTTGGTTACGAATCTGAATAGGGCAATCTTTGATGATGAAATTGGATTTAAGTTCATCACCGGAAGGAATGAGTATGCTAAACAAGGCATCGGCTTGACTACGGACTAGGCGGAGTTCGGCAACGAGGGTACTTGAGATGAATGAGTGAGTTGATCCGGAGTCGATGAGGGCATACACGGAATTATTATACACATTAACGGTACCTGCGATCATTGACGGGTCAGCTTCGGCTTGGTCTCTTGTCATGGCGAATACTCGTCCCGGCACTTGTCTCGGGGCAATAGGGCAGTCTCGGACCATGTGTCCGAGCTTCTTGCATCGAAAACAATGGTCGGTTCCGGCCATACAATCGCCTGAGTGCGCTCGATTGCATTTGGGGCAAAAGGGTTTATTGCTCGGGGTCACGGTTGCTCGGTTGATCGGTTGCTTTCCTTTGGCGTTGTTGAGGTTCGGTTTCTTCCATGGTCGAGAAGAGGCATCATGAGGAGGTCTCCATTGTCGTATTTCCATTTCGTCTTGTTCGGCTTCCAAGGCTTTGTCCACTACTCCGCGGAAAGTAGAGGCAGAGGTTAGTCGAACGTCTCGCTTGATTATCGGGTTGAGGCCTCTTAGGTAGTGATTCATCTTTTCGGTGTCGTCTTTGGATATGAATGGTGCGTAGAGGCTTCCTTGCTCGAAACGGCGTGTGAATTCAGCAACGGTTAGGTTTCCTTGTTTGAGTTCGAGAAACTCCTTAAGCTTTTGTGCTCGAATATTCTTGGAAAAGTACTTTTCGAAGAAAAGAACTTTGAAAGCTTCCCAAGTGGTATTTGCTAGATCGATTCCACTCTTTGCGCCTTCCCACCAATTTCGGGCTTCGTTTTTCAACAAGAATAGTGCACAATGGATTCGGTCGCTGTCGTTCATCACCATGTACTCGAAAATAACTTCGAGGGATTTGATCCATTCTTCGGCAACAGTTGGACTAGGGCCGCCGTGGAATTCGGTAGGATGCATTTTCAAGAATCGCTCGTAGGTGGCTTGTGGGGCTGTATTTCTAGGTTGGGGAGGGGGAGGAGGAGGTGGATGAGGGTTTTGGTTTTGAAGGTTAACAAAGCGGTTGATTTGTTCATTTTGTTCTCGGACGAGGGCGGTGAGGTCTTGGATGGTACGAGATTGATTGTGAGGATCGTTAGCGGCATTTTGAGCTCGAGTTCTTGCTCCAGACATTTTAATACTTAAACATATACAAATAATACACATTAGCCATAAAATTCACATAAACATAACCTGCCCGAGTGTTCAGTTGGAGTCGTGCTTTGAGAATCGTGAAGGTCTTTAGGTCGTATGGAGGTTTCCGGGATCGTTGCTCTGATACCACGACTGCTGTGACACCCCTCTCTCGATTACCCTTATTATATGTAATCTCAGCGGAAGACTTTTGAAAACATGATTTTTGTGGATATAAAATTTACGTAAAAATTTTTCTTTTTAAATCAGAGGGAGAGAGGGCACAGCTTGCTAAACCCTAATCAAATATTAACACAAAGGCATACTACATGCAAGACTAGAAACTATCTAGGCATGATGAACTTGATGCAAATGCGGACAGATTCAATGCAGAAGCTTTAAAAATTAATTCCTCTTAAACTACTCATGCAAATAACCCCAAAATTATACCATACCATTTAACACGGGTCTAGATCACTCAGTTAAAACAGTTGTGAAAGATGCATGGCCATTTAGGAGAAATAAATAAAATGGCACAGTCACTCAGTTTAAAAATCCAGAACAGGGGAGGGAGTTTTGAAAATTCATAATACATTCCTCACTGACCCAAAAACTACCAAATTTCACCCCAAGGCAGACACATAAGTTTAAAACATTGTCCAAGTGGAAACAAGGCATTTGAGTGAGTAAAACTCCAGTTATACCAGAAAACACCCGAATGACCCTGTTTCAATGCAGTAGCGAGAAATAAATCATAACTAAATAACTACTTACCCAAATCATGCACAAGACCTACCAATATGATGAGAACCGGGAGATGCAGAGACTCCTAAAATGTCATGATTTTCTAAGCAGAGAACCTATATGAAAATAATTTTAGAACATGGAGATAAAATACGAAGAAATTACTAGCCGAAAGCATGCATGCATATAATTAGTGAAAATTTGCTTTCGCTTACAAAAGGCTACGGATTACCGATTAATTATCCAAAATAGGGTAATCCTAATTACTATTACACATATCGTCTTTTAATAATTCCCACCGATCGGAGGAAGCGAACGGTAGAAAATACCTAAAACCGTATCAAACGTCTTTACAAGCATATTATACAAATAAAACCACATAACTAAGTTTAGAGCCAACACTATCCACAACCCCTCCATACGATCCCCTTCCGATTCTCGAGCTCGATTCCCAACTTCACTCCTCGGGCCCTAAATCGGGTATACCTACAAACATACAACACCTATATGAGTCTTTGAGGACTCAATGAGAATCTTGAAGTAATATCAAATACACATAGCACATAGAGCATACATAGATCTATATATATATATACATACATATATCTTATACATGAACATACAACATGAAGTAAAACAATCATATACTTCCCTTTTTCGTCGGCGTTCTTCATTCACATAATTGTCACCACGCATAGAGTGAGAAAATTCCCACCTTTATAACCCTATGATCCCAAGACCATAGAGTGAGAATATCCCACTTTTATAACCCTATGCCATGACACGTATTGATGAATATAGGAGGAATTTCCCACCTTTATAACCCTATGGTCCCAAGACCATAGAGTGAGATTTTCCCACCTATATCAACAACACCGAAATGCAACATGCATGACATGAAAAATTGTCGGGAATCCCTCGGAAGAGCCAATCTAAGTTACGGATAAATAACCCCATGTAATTCGAACCATGACTAACTACGTGGGATCAAACCACCCCTAGGCCCTACGGCACCAGGCTCGCCGTACCCGAGAAATTTACCGTAACCTCGAAAGACTTTCCAACATAGTTTTTTTTTTTTCTTTTTAAAAATTCATGACACTAATGCACCCACCCATGCACCCTCCTACTTACCCTTCTCTCATCCTCACACCCAATGATTCACATAAGCAAGCAAGAGCACATAGGAGCACATAGAAAATACACATAAAGTTTCACAAATTCATTTAGTCATAAAAACATAGAATAACCGAAATCTTAACATGCAAAAACAATCTAACAACAAAGTTCACTAGATCTAGCATTTTTACAAGAATAAAATTCAAGACTTCCATCTTTACATTTATTCAAGCAAATACACTAGATCTTCACATGCAAGAGTATTTTAAACCAAATTAGCACAAATTCTTAGTTCTTAAACCAGTTTTCATAGAAAATACTAGATCTTAACATGCAAGACTTTAGATCAACCATCGATCACTAGATCTTAACATGCAAGACCTAAGATCAACAATCAATCACCAATCTTAACATGCAAGGCCTTAAAACAATAATCAACACAAGATCACACATGCAAAACACAAAATAAACCACATAAGCAATTTCAAGCAATTTATCTCAAAAATTCGAAAGTTCCTTAGCTAAGTCAAAAATTCATTTTCTTTTCAAAAATCAACAATCAACACTAGATTAACACATGCAAGACACTAATTGAGCCAAATAAGCAATTTAAACATTTTTCCCCAAAAATCCGAAAGTTTCATGGCTAGGCCAAAAATTCATTTTCTTTTCAAAATCAACAATCAAACACTAGATCAACACATGCAAGGTACTAATTAAGCCAAATAAGCCATTTAAAATATTTTTCCCCAATTTTCGAAAAATCATAAAATTTCAAAAAAATAAAACTATCTTTCAAAATACTAACATGCAATCATCATCTAGAACATATAATCACATAATATGCAAGAATCAACAATGAAAACACATAAAACCGAAAATACTAGTGGTGTTGTAGGTTTGAGCAAGAATTCAAGAATTCTCACCTATACTCTTTAGGGGAAGGGCTTGTTAGCTCTTTTCTCTCTAATACAAGAAGAGATTAAGAGTTAGATTAAGCATTAAGAAAATAAGAAGAAAAACAAAAAGGAATAGGAGGAGGAAGAGCTTTGCTCTTTCGGGAAAGAAGAAGAAAGAAGAGGGAGGAGAAGCTTACTCCTAAGCTTGGCCGAAAATTCTCCTCTTGTTGAAATAGAAGGAGACTTTGAACTTAAGGATTGTAAGAGTGGAGTTTGAGAGTGAATTTTGATCTTGGGCATGGGTGGTATTTATAGAGTTTTTGGAGACTTCAAAGCCAATGGAGAAGAAAGGGAAATACATATTTTGTGGGGGTGATTTTGCAAATTTTCGAAAGTTGACTTGGTGGTGGTTCTTGGGTGGTTCAAGCTTGAGAAGGTGGTGGCTATGGTGGTGGTGGTGGCTGCCGGAAAATGAAGGGGAGGAGAAGAAGAAAGAAAGACTTTTGGCCTTAAAGTGGTGTGTGGGAGTGGAAAAGCAAGCCTAGACTAGAGGGTAGGGGGCTAGCTTTTGGGTATTTCTTTCTATGCTCAAGGTACAACCACACCAATGCATGTCTTATACTAATTAATATGCAAATTTAAAAATCATGTGTGTGTGTGTGAGTGATGTCCGAAAATTCAAGAAAATGTGGGGAGCATTTTCTAATTTTCGACATTAATTAAAAATCCAAAAATGCATGGGGAAATTTATTTTCTAAAATTTTGTGTATGAAATGCTCGTTTTAAAAATCACATGCAAGAATAAAATCCTAATTCATGAAAATAATTTATTTCGAAATAATATCTCGAAATATTTCCTAAGCACATAATTCACATAATTCACATAATCACATATTTCACCTAATCACATATTTCACATAATCACACAATGCACCCAATAATTCACGTAATCACATAATGCACACAATAATCCACATAATCACATAATTCACATATTTCACATAATTACCTAATTCACCTAAATACTAACCATGCAAGAATTATTATAAATTCTAATTTCACAAGTATGCACATAAAGGTGGTAAAAATTATTTTACCGAAAATGCGGGGTGTTACAAGAGAAGAATTCAGAGAAAATATATTTTTTCCTCTCATTTTTATTGCTTCATCGTCATACGTGATTTTCATAGAAAATATACCGGCTTCAAGGCTTTGTGGTGAAGACACCAAGATTCAAGAAGCATCACAAGTTTGCTTCTTCTATACAAAAAGAAGATCGGTTCTTCGGGAGAGGGGCTTAAACAGATCTCGGGAGGAGATCGATCCGCCGACTGAGGGATTCAGCGTTGAAGGGAGTTCAACCGTGCGGAGCAAGGGACGTGCTGCAGATTGAAGATTTATAATTCAGCGTAGTATACAAGAACGGCGTCAACAAAGAGGGAGTTCTTTGTATTTTGATTAAGTCCTAATATTGTATTCGTAAAACTAAAAATTAGTAAATTTTATTTGCAGGTCCCCGTGGATGTAGGGTACAATTGTATCCGAACCACATTAAAAGTTGTGTCTCGTTTATTTCTGATGTTATTTGGTGATTCTTTTATCACGTGGATGATCTATCACGTCGCCGTCCAAGTCTACCAAGCCAAGTAAGCAACGGGAAGAGTGAAGTCGTTTAGGTGGATTTTTTTGGATTAATTTATATTTCTGTTTTAATTGGTGGATTTAGTATCTTATAGGTACAAATCGATAATTAGGTGTCCATGAAGCAAAAATGATCAAAGAGTAAGAAAAGAGTTGCAATTAGGAAAATAAAATCAAATTAAAAGAGAGGATCCCTCAACATCTTCGGTAGTGTGCACGAAGTCGAGCATAACTTTCTCATCTGGACTCTAAATCAACTGGTTTCGGGGGCATTAGAAAGCTATTTCTGGTGGCTATAATTCCCGACTAACGTCAAATTTCCAAATTCGGACTCGAACATGGTCAAAATTGGATTCCAAAATCTATCATGAAAATACGTGTTTCAGTTCGAGGACATGAATGCGCATCAAGAAATGTGCACAAAAACACTCGCTAGAAAAGATACGCACGTATGTAAAAGTACAAAAGCATGCACAAAACTATTCACGCAAAAGTGCATTCGGAAAAAGGATCGTGAAAACTCAAACTACAATCCTAGAACATTAATACAAATTAAAAAACATGCACAAACACACTCGCTCAAATGGACATGCACAAACGTACATGTAGAAAAACATGAGTAAAAGTGCATTTGCAACAACGTTCTTAAAAACATTACAACACTAGGACTTTAATACGCATAACCAAACAACAGCAAAAACACTAGATACAAAAGATACACTGGAGTGTAGAAATAACACTCTACGTTTATGTTTACGTGGATTGTTTTTTAGATTAATTTATATTTCTGTTTTAATTGGTGGATTTATTTTCTTGTAGGTGCAAAATCGAAAATTAGGTGTCCATGAAGCAAAAATGATCAAAGAGTAAGAAAAGAGTTGCAATTAGGAAAATGAAATCAAATTAGAAGAGAAGATCCCTCAACATCTTTGGTAGTTTCCACGAAGTCGAGATAGCTATTTCAGCTGGCTACAATTCCTGTCTAACGTCAAATTTCCAAATTCGGACTCGAACATGGTCAAAATTGGATTCCAAAAGCGATCACGAAAATACCTACTACAGTTCGAGGACATGAATGCGCATCAAGAAACATGCACAAAAACACCCGCTAGAAAAGATAAGCACATAAGTAAAAGTACAAAAGAATGCACAAAAGTACTCACACAGAAGTGCATTCGCAAAAAGGATCATGAAAACACAAACTACAATCCTAGGACATTAATACAAATCAACAAACATGCACAAACACACTCGCTCAACTGGACATGCAAAAACGTACGTGTAAAAAAAAATGCGCAATAGTGCATTCGCAACAACGTTCTGAAAAAACCGAACTACAACACTAGGAATTTAATACGCATAACCAAACAACATCCAAAACACTAGATACAAAAGATACAGTGGAGTGTAGAAATAACACTCTACGTTTACGTTTACGTGGATTGTTTTTTGATTAATTTATATTTCTGTTTTAATTGGTGGATTTAGTATCTTATAGGTACAAGTCGATAATTAGGTGTCCATGAAGAAGTTTGTTCGCCCTAGCTTCTCTCCTTGGGGCGCTCCCGTCCTCTTCGTCAAAAAGTAAGCGGAACCTTTTCGACCAACTCCAAGGCTCCACGGTGTACTGAAAGTTCGATCTTCGTTTCGGATATCACAAACTGAAAATCAAGAAGGAAGATATCCCAAAATCCGCTTTCCGAACTCGTTACGGCCATTACGAGTTTGTAGTAATGTCGTTCGATCTAACCAACGCCCCAGCCGCTTTCATGGATCTAATGAACCGAATCTTCCGGAAGTACCTCGACCAATTTGTGATAGTCTTCATCGATGACATCTTAATCTTCTCTCGGAATGACGAAGAACACGAAGGACATTTGAGAATCGTGCTCGAAACCATCCGAGAAAACCAACTTTACTCAAAGTTCCCCAAATGTGAATTTTGTTTGCGCCAAGTCCACGTCCTTGGGCACGTCATCTCAAAAGAAGGAATATCGGTTGATCCAAGGAAGATCGAAGCCGTTTGCAATTGGCCGACTCCCCGAAATGTTGGAGAAATTCGAAGCTTCCTCGGTCTCGCGGGTTACTATCGACGATTTGTTCCGAACTTCTCCAAAATCGCTTCTCCACTCACTCGATTGACCCGAAAAGATGCCAAGTACCAATGGACTGCCAAATGTGAGTCTTGCTTCCAAGAGAGAGAGAGTCGATTAACTTCCGCCCCGATTCTCGCCTTACCCGACAAAACCGGAAACTACGTACTCTATAGCGATGCTTCCAAGCACGGACTCGGAGCCGTCCTAATGCAAAATGGAAACGTAATTGCCTATGCCTCTTCTCAATTGAAAGATTAAGAGAAGAATTACCCGACGCACGACCTGAAACTTGTCGCCGTTGTTTTCGCCCTCATAATTTGGAGGCACTATCTCTACGGAGAGAAGTGTTCGATCTTCACCAACCACAAAAGCCTAAAGTACTTCTTAACCCAAAAGGAACTTAACATGAGACAAAGACGATGGCTCGAATTGGTCAAAGATTACGATTGCGAAATACTTTACCACCCCGGTAAAGCTAATGTTGTGGCTGATGCTCTTAGCCGGAAGTCCATGTGCGCTTTGATCATTGAACCGCCACTCGAGTCGACTATCAAATCAACCCAACTCCTTGATGATCAACTTCAAAAAAATCCGAGAAAGCTTATCAACTGGTCGAAATCCCAATTTCTCGATCCCTGATGGCGAACTCTTAAAATTCCAATGAAGAATTTGCGTTCCAGCAAACAAAGAGATGAAAGAAATAATTCTCGGCGAAGCTCACAAAACCCCCTACTTTTGCCACCCTGGTGAAAAAACAATGTACTAAGACTTGAAGAAATTCTATTGGTGGCCCAGAATGAAGAAAGACATAGCCAATTTCGTGTCCGAATGCCTAGTTTGTCAACAAGTCAAGACGGAACACCAACGGCCCGACACACTTCTACAGCCCAACCTCATACCTGAATAGAAGTGGGAAAGGGTAACCATGGATTTCGTTCAAGGATTTCCGAAAAATCATAAAGGTTCTGACTCAATGTGGATGATAGTTGATCGGCTAACCAAATCCGCTCAGTTTCTACCGGTCAAGAATACCTTTAGTCTCGAAAAGCTAGCCGAACTTTACATCCGAGAAATTATTCGACTCCACGGGATTCCTATATCAATTATTTCCGATTGAGACCCCCGATTCACTTCAAAATCTTGGAAGAGCTTGCACGAAGCAATGGGGACCCGTCTAGCCTTTAGTACGGCATACCATCCCCAAACCGACCGTCAATCCGAGAGAAGGATCAAACCTCTCGAAGATATGCTCCGAGCATGCATAATGGATTTTGGTGGCAATTCGGAAACCCGGCTACCGCTCATCGAATTCTCTCACAATAATAGCTACCAATCGTTGATTGAAATGGCGCCATACGAAGCATTATACGGAAGAAAGTGCCGATCTCCAATCCATTGGGACGAAGTCGGCGAGCGAAAATTATTGGGCCCCGAACTAGTCCAACACACAGTCGACATAATCAAAAACATCCGAGAGAAAATGAAATCGGCCCAAGATCGCCAACAAAAATACGCAAATAAAAGGAGACGAGACTTAGAATTCAATGTTGGCGACCACGTCTTTCTAAAAGTCGCTCCACTCAAAGGAATTATGCGATTCGGAAAACGAGGGAAGCTAAGCCCTCGATATATTGGACCTTTCGAAATTCTCAATCAAATTGGTACTCAAGCCTATCGCCTTGCCCTACCACCACATCTATCTCGAATACATAATGTCTTTCACGTATCCATGCTCCGATAATATCTCGTTAACCCCGACCACATCCTTGAATTCGAACCTCTAGACTTATCCCCAAACCTATCTTTTATAGAAGAACCCGTCCAAATCTTAGACCGAAAGATTAAGAAACTACGAAATAAAGAAATCCGCCTCATCAAAATTATTTGGAAAAACCATTCTCCGGATGAGGCAACGTGGGAACTCGAGGATGAGATTGAGAGTCGGTACCCGGACATAATAAAGAAAGGTACAAATTTCGGGGACGAAATTTCTTTAAGGGGGGGAGGTTGTAACACCCCGCGTCTCCGATACTTTAATTTTTCATTAATTTGCATCTATTTAGTTAACGTGATTTATCTCTTATGTGCGTTTATTAGTTTAAGATTTTATTTATGTGATAACCGGTGAAGTTTCATATAGAATGCATTAATCCGAAATAATTTTGCACTAATTTAAATTGATCATCTTAGTTAATTATTAATCTAGAAATTAATTATACTTATTTATTTGATAGAACTTATTTGTTAGGAGAACTTTAAATCACATATTTTCTTAAGTAAAAATAGAAAATTCCTCCTATGCATCCCTCAATTTTGACCAAGGTACAACACAAGACCAAAATTTTCCTTTAATACAACCCTTCTCTAGGTGAGCCCATGTACATTAAGATTTTCCTTTTGAATTTATTTTTTTAATAATTAAATCAAAATTGCAAAGAAGTCCCACTAGATAATTCGTAAGTTTTCCTAAATTGCAAAAAGGTCACTCTTCAATTCTTAATCTTTAAGGTTGCAAGTCCCCCCCACTACTCTATAAATAGAACCCAAGCCTTCATCTATTTTATCATATTCTCCAGACATCATAAAGATCAAAGGTCAAAATCTCTTTCTCTTCTCTTCCATTTTTGGAATTAGTAGTGTTGAAAAGCCCCAAAATCTCTCTTTCAAGAGTAAAATTCTTGGCCAAAGGAGTATGTCTTCTTCCTCTTGTTTCTTTTCATCATTTTCGGAAAATTCAAGAAGCTAAGCTTCTTCTTCCTCTTTCTCTAAAATTTCTTCTTCTTCTCCTTGTAGAAAGGACAGAACACCCTTCCAATTATCTAAGAAGATTAAGGTGAGAATTTCATATTCTTGCTACAAGTGATTCTTCACCAATATTATTTCTTCTTTCACCTTCTTTGTTCTTAATGGCCCAAAATTTGGGAAGTTATAGTACTTTACTTGTTTATTGTTATATCATCCATGCATGTAAGTATCTAAGCTTTAAATGATATAATCTTGAAGAACTAAGAATAATATTGTAATTTAATTTTTATGTATGTATGTATATTTATATATATATACTAGACCTGCGTGATCTTAAAGAAACTTCGATCCATGGTTTTCATAAACTTGCGTGGTCGAAGAAAGTACTTGATCCATGGTTTATTTGTAATCTGTATGTGCTATATACAAGTATATGTTTCTTTGTGTATATATATCGACCTACGTGGTTGTAAGTGTACTCCCTCCGGGTCGAGGAAGCTTACGATCAATGTTTATGATCTATGAGTAATAAGATAATATACGAAGATAAAAATCGAGAACAAGATTAATAAAAATGGAATTTTGTTTATTGAGTTGTTGATAGTTCGAATATTTTGGAAAGAAAATGAAATAAATGGAAATTTGGTGCTACTTGAAAGAAAACTTCAAGTCTCTTGAGAAAGAGGGCTTGAACTTTAATTAATGAAACTTGGAGATAGTAATTATAAATAACCGAATGCTTTGAGTTGTTTTGCTATATGTGTAAATATGTGATCTATGTTCTTTGCTTGAGTTGTTATGCGTCTTACTTGCTTTTGTAATTTATGACTAAACTATGTGCCTTTGTGAAATATGTGGAAATATATGTGCTTATGTGAAAGCTAACATTGAATATGTGAAATGAAGAATAAATATACTAACTTCACTTGCACGTTTTTAAAGTTGGAAAATCTTGTAAAACATAGATCGAATAAGCACGGGGTATGAGGGACGGATACCCCTAAAATGAGATGAAGAGTGTGTGGTTTGATTCCACTTATGAAACGGGTTCCAAATAAATGAAGGCTTATTGTCTATGATTTTACTTGATTTTCCAAAGGATATGTAAACAAAACTGTTTTTCTCACACATTGTATGAGCACTTCAATTAATGTGTGTGTAAAAGAATGACGACTCCCTTGTAAGGAATTTACTCTTATTCCTTATGAAATGATGAAATGAAGGTCTAAGAGGTAAAATGAGAAGGTCTAAGAGGTATCCGAGAAGGTAAAGGTAAATTGATAAAGTCCCTCAATGAAATGACGATTGAGGTAAGATCGAAATGTTTATATAGTGTATGTGTGTGATTTGAGATGGCATATATACATATATACATATCATAAATATATGTTTGTTTGCCTATCTGTATTTGGTATTTCTTTGGAATTCTCATTGAGTCCAAAAGACTCATATAGGTGTTGAAATGCTTGTAGGTACTTTCAATCCCGAGCACGAGTCGTAAAGTTGGAGTCGAGTTCGAGAATCGAAGGATGTGTTCATATGGAAGGCGTGTGGATCTTGTGTTCTCTTAATCTAGTCATGTGGATTCACTTATTTATAGTTTAATTTTAAAGACTTTCGATACCGTCTTAGGTATATGTTATCGTACTCTTTCGACCCCTCGGGGGATCTTATTAGTAAAAACATTGCATTTAATAATAATTAGGATTTTGATTTCCCCTTTTTGCCAAACTTCTATATAATGCTTATCGCTTACTTATATGTTGTGTTCTGCCCTATTGTTCGATAATCAGTATTAAATATACTTTCTGTTTAGAATTGCATGTAAGTTTACAGAGTCATAGGACTTGTTGTTAGGGTTATTTTGGTAGGTCTTTTGCATCATTTGGATAAGTCACGAATTTATTATGAATTAATATCCGTAATTGTGCACGTGCTGAGTCATTTGAGGAAGTTGTTCTTAGTCAAATGAATCCATTTAACTTGGAGCACGATCCTAACTCACTTATCTAATTAAGTATAAAATTTTGTAGTGTCTAGAATAGTAGGGAATTTATAAATAATTTTCAAAGTTCCCTCCCCTATTCTGGGTTTTCAAACTGTGTTAAATTATTTCTCTCAAATGGCTAATGTTGTTTTCAAACTGTTTTAAAGGAGTGATTAAGACCCATATTAGAGTATGTGGTTAAATTTTTAAAGTCTTTTCACGAAGGGTTTAAGAGAAAATAATTTTCGAAGTTTATCTATCTAATGTGTCCGAAATTCCTAATCTTTACTGTTGATAATTTAAATAATGTAGTCATGCATGCATCTTTTGTAAAATTTGGTTAAGTGTATATGATATGGTAATATGTGGATACTCTTCCTCTGATTTTAAAAGAAAAATTTATGCGTAACTTTTTATTTGTAGAAGGTGATTTTTAAAACGAGCATTCCACACTCATTATTTTCTATAAGTCTTCCGCTAGCATATTCTAAATTACTAAGTAAGTGTAATTAGAAAAGGGGTGTCACATTAGGTGTCCATGAAACAAAAATGATCAAAGAGTAAGAAAAGAGTTGCAATAAGGAAAAAAAAATCAAATTAGAAGAGAGGATACCTCAACATCTTTGGTAGTGTCGTTGAGCATAACTTTCTCATCCAAACTCCAAATCAACTGGTTCCGGCGGCATTAGAGAGCTATTTCAGATCGCTACAATTCCTGTCTAACGTCAAATTTCCAAATTCGGACTCGAACATAGTCAAAATTCGATTCCAAAAGCCATCATGAAAATACGTGCTGAAGAAACGTGCACAAGAACAGTCGCTAGAAAGATACGCACATAAGTAACAGTACAAAAGCATGCACAAAAGTACTCTTGCAAAAGTGCATTCGCAAAAAGGATCATCATGAAAACACAAACTACAATCCTAGGACATTAATACAAATAAACAAACATGCACAAACACACTCGCTCAAATGGATATGCACAAACGTACATGTAGAAAAACATGCGCAAAAGTGCATTCGCAACAACGTTCTTAAAAACACGAACTACAACACTAGGACTTTAATACGCATAACCAAACAATAGCAAAAACACTAGATACAAAACATAAAGTGGAGTGTAGAAATAACACTCGATACAAAAGATACAATGGAGTTTAGACATAACACTCTACGTTTACTTTTACGTGGCTTTTTTTTTTTTGGATTAATTTACATTTATGTTTTAATTGGTGGATTTAGTATCTTATAGGTACAAATCGATAATTAGGTATCCATGAAGCAAAAATGATCAAGAGTAAGAAAATAGTTGCAATTAGGAAAATAAAATCAAATTAGAAGAGAGCATTCCTCAACATCCTTGGTAGTGTGCATGAAGTCAAGCATAACTTTCTCATCCAACATCAAATCAACTGGTTCCGGCAGCATTAGAAAGCTATTTCAGCTGGCTACAATTCCTGTCTTACGTCAAATTTCAAAATCCGGACTTGAACATGGTCAAAATTGGATTCCAAAAGCGATCATGAAAATACATGCTACAGTTCGACGACATGAATGCGCATCAAGAAACGTGCACAAAAACACTCGCTAGAAAAGATACGCACATAAGTAACAGTACAAAAGCATGCACAAAAGTACTCACGCAAAAGTGCATTCGCAAAAAGGATCATGAAAACACAAACTACAATCCTAGGACATTAATACAAATCAACAAACATGCACAAACACACTCGCTCAAATGGACATGCACAAACATTCATGTCAAAAAACCTGCGCAAAAGTGCATTCGCAACAACGTTCTTAAAAACACGAACTAGAACACTAGGACTTTAATACGCATAACCAAACAACAGCAAAAACACAAGATACAAAAGATACAATGGAGTTTAGAAATAACACTCTACGTTTGCGTTTACGTGGATTTTTTTTTGGATTGATTTATATATCTTTTTTAATTGGTGGATTTAGTATCTGATAGGTACAAATCGATAATTAGATGTCCGTGAAGCAAAAATGATCAAAGAATAAGAAAAGAGTTACAATTAGGAAAATAAAATAAAATTAGAAGAGAGGATCCCTCAAAATCTTTGGTAGTGTCCACGAAGTCGAGCATAACTTTCTCATCTGGACTCCAAATGAACTAGTTCCGGCGGCATATGAGAGCTATTTCTAACATCAAATTTCCAAATTAGGATTCGAACATGGTCAAAATTGGTTTCCAAAAGCTATCATGAAAATATGTGCCACAGTTCGAGGACATGAATGTACATCAAGAAACGTGCACAAAAACACTCGCTAGAAAAGATAGGCACATAAGTAAAAGTACAAAAGCATACACAAAAGTACTCACGCAAAAGTGCATTCGCAAAAAGGATCATGAAAACAAACACGTGAAACACACTCGCTCAAATGGACATGCTCAAATGTTCATGTAAAAAAACATGCGCAAAAGTGCATTCGCAACAACGTTCTTAAAAACACGAACTAAAACACTAGGACTTTAATACGCATCAACAAACAACAGCAAAAACACTAGATAAAAAAGATACAGTTTAGTGTTGAAATAACACTCTACTTTTACGTTTACATGGATTTTTTTTTTTATTAATTTATATTTCTGTTTTAATTGTTGGATTTGGTATCTTATAGCTACAAATCGAAAATTAGTTGTCTGGGAAGCAAAAATGATCAAAGAGTAAGAAAAGAGTAGCAATTAGGAAAATAAAATCAAATTAGGAGAGAGGATCCCTCAACTTCTTTGGTAGTGCCCACAAAATCGAGCATAAATTTCTCATCCGGACTCCAAATCAACTGGTTTCGGCGGCATTAGAAAGCTATTTCAGCTGGCTACAATTCATGTCTAACGGCAAATTTCGAAATTCGAACTCGAACATGGTCAAAATTGGATTCCAACAGCGATCATGAAAATACGTGCTAAAGTTCGAGGACATTAATGCGCATCAAGAAACGTGCACAAAAACACTCGCTAGAAAAGATACGCACATAAGTAAAAGTACAAAAACATGCACAAAAGTACTCACGCAAAAGTGCATTCGCAAAAAGGATGAAGAAAACACAAACTACAATTCTAGGACATTAATACAAAGCAACAAACATGCACAAACACACTCACTCAAATGGACATGCTCAAATGTACAAGTAAAAAAACATGCGCAAAAGTGAATTTGCAATAACGATCTAAAAAACACGAACTACAACACTTGGATTTTCATATGCATCAACAAACAACAGTAAAAACACTAGACAAAAAAGATACAGTTTAGTGTAGAAATACCACTCTATGTTTAAGTGGATTTTTTTTTGGATAAATTTATATCTCTGTATTAATTGGTGGATTTGGTATCTTATAGGTACAAATCGAAAATTAGATGTCAGGATGCAAAAATGATCAAAGAGTCAGAAAAGAGTCGCAATTAGGAAAATAAAATCAAATTTGAAGAGAGGATCCCTCAACATCTTTTGAAGTCGAGCATAGCTTTCTCATCCGGACTCCAAATAAATTGGTTTCGGCGGCATTAGAAAGCTATTTTAGCTAGCTACAATTTCTGTCCAACGGCAAATTTCCAAATTCGGACTCGAACATAGTCAAAATTGGATTCCGAAAGCGATCATGAAAATACGTGCTATAGTTCGAGGACATGAATGCGCAACAAGAAACATGCACAAAAACACTCGCTATAAAAGATACAGACATAAGTAAGAGTACAAAAGCATCCACAAAAGTACTCACGTAAAAGTGCATTAGCAAACAGGATCATGAAAACACAAACTACAATCCTAGGACATTAATACAAATCAACAAACATGCACAAACACACTCGTTCAAATGGACATGCACAAACGTACATGTAAAAAAACATGCGCAACAGTGCTTTCGCAACAACATTCTTAAAATAACGAACTACAACACTAGGACTTGAATACGCTTCAACAAACAACAGCAAAAACACTAGACAAAAAAGATACAGTTTAGTGTAGAAATAACACTCTACGTTTACGTTGAAGTGGATTTTTTTTTGGATTAATTTATATCAATGTTTTAATTGGTGGATTTGGTATCTTATAGGTACAAATCAAAAATTAGGTGTCACGAAGCAAAAATGATCAAAGAGTAAGAAAAGAGTTGCAATTAAGAAAATAAAATAAAATTTGAAGAGAGGATCCCTAAACATTTTTGGTAGTGTCTAGAAGTCGAGCATGACTTTCTCATCCGGACTACAAATCAACTGGTTCCGGCGGCATTAGAAAGTTATTTCAGCTGGCTACAATTCCTGTCAAACGGCAAATTTCCAAATCCAGACTCGAACATGGTCAAAATTTGATTCCAAAAGCGATCATGAACATACATGGTACAGTTCGCGAACATGAATGCGCATCAAGAAACGTGCACAAAAACAATCGCTAGAAAAGATACGCACATAAGTAAGAGTACAAAAGCATCCACAAAAGTACTCACGCAAAAGTGCATTCGCAAAAAGGATCATGAAAACGCAAACTACAATCCTAGGACATTTAATACAAATAAACAAACATGGAAAAACACACTCGCTCAAATGGACATGCACAAATGTACATGTAAAAAAACATGCGCAAAAGTTCATTCGCAACAACATTCTTAAAAACACGAACTACAACACTAGGACTTTAATACGCATCAACAAACAACAGCAAAAACACTAGACAAAAAAGATACAGTTTAGTGTAGAAATAACACTCTACGTTTACGTTTAAGTGGATTTTTTTTGGATTAATTTATATCTCTCTTTTAATTGAAGGATTTGGTATCTTATAGGTACAAATCAAAAATTAGGTGTCAGGAAGCAAAAAATTTCAAAGAGTAAGAAAGGAGTTGCAATTAGGAAAATAAAATCAAATTTGAAGAGAGGATCCCTCAACATCTTTGGTTGTGTCCACGAAGTCGAGCATAACTTTCCCATACGGACTCCAAATCAACTGGTTCCAGTGGCATAAGAAAGTTATTTCAGCTGGCTAGAATTCATGTCCAACGGCAAATTTCCAAATTCGGACTCAAACATAGTCAAAATTGGACTCCAAAAGCGATCATGAAAATATATGCTATAGTTCGAGGACATGAATGCGCATCACGAAACGTGCACAAAACCACTCGCTTGAAAAGATACGAACGTAAGTAAGAGTACAAAAACATCCACAAAAATACTCACGCAAAAGTGCATTACCAAAAAGGGTCATGAAAACACAAACTACAATCCTAGGACCTTAATATAAATCAACAAACATGCACAAACACACTCGCTCAAATGGACATGCACAAACGTACATATAAAAAAACATGCGCAAAAGTGCTTTCGCAACAACGTTCTTAAAAACACGAACTACAATACTAGGACTTTCATACGCATCAACAAACAACAGCAAAAACACTAGACAAAAAAGATACAGTTTAGTGTAGAAATAACACTATACGTTCACGTTTAAGTGGATTTTTTTTTGGATTAATTTATATCTCTGTTTTAATTGGTGGATTTGGTTTCATATAGGTACAAATCGAAAATTAGGTGTGAGTAAGCGTAATATGATCAAAGAGTAAGAAAAGAGTTGCAATTAGGAAAATAAAATCAAATTTGAAGAGAGAATCCCTCAACATCTTTGGGTAGTGTCCACAAATTCGAGCATAACTTTCTCATCCGGACTCCAAATCAACTGGTTCCGGCGCAATAGAAAGCTATTTCAGCTGGTTACAATTCCTGTCCAATGGCAAATTTCCAAATCCGCACTCGAACATGGTCAAAATTGGATACCAAAAGCGATCATGAAAATACGTGCTACAGTTCGAGGACATGAATGCACATCATGAAACGGGCACAAAAACACTCGCTAGAAAATATACGCACATAAGTAAAAGAACAAAAGCATGCACAAAAGTACTCACTCAAAAGTGCATCAGCAAAAAGGATCATGAAAACACAAACTACAATCCTAGGACATTATTACAATTCAACAAACATGCACAAACACACTCGCTCAAATGGACATGCTCAACCGTACATGTAAAAAAAACGTGCGCATAAGTGCATTCGCAACAACATTCTTAAAAACACGAACTACAACACTAGGACTTTAATACGCATCAACAAACAATAGAAAAAACACAAGATAAAAAGATAAAGTGGAATGTAGAAATAACACTCTACGTTTACGTTTACATGGATTTTTTTTTGATTAATATATATTTCTGTTTTAATTGGTGGATTTGATATCTTATAGGTACAAATCAAAAATTAGGTGTCCAGGAAGCAAAAATGATCAAAGAGTAAGAAAAGAGTTGCAATAAGGAAAATAAAATCAAATTAGAAGAGAGGATCCGTCAACATCTTGTGTAGTGTCCACGAAGTCGAGCATAACTTTCTCATCCACACTCCAAGTCAAATTGTTCCGGCGGCATTAGAAAGCTATTTTAGCTGGATACAATTCATTTGTAACGGCAAATTTCCAAATTCGGACTTGAAACTGGTCAAAATTGGATTCCAAAAGCGATCATGAAAATACGTGCTACAGTTCGAGGACATGAATGCGCATCAAGAAACATGCAAAAAAACACTCGCTAGAAAAGATACGAACAGAAGTAAAAATACAAAAGCATGCACTAAATTACTCACACAAAAGTGCATTCGCAAAAGGGATCATGAAAACACAAACTACAATCCTAGGACATTAATACAAATCAACAAACATGGATAAACACACTCTCTCAAATGGACATGCACAAACGTGTATGTAAAAAAACATGCGCAAAAGTGCATTCGCAACATCGTTCTGAAAAACATGAACTACAACACTACGACTTTAATACGCATCAACAAACAACAATAAAAACACTAGATAAGAAAGATACAGTGGAGTGTAGAAATAACACTCTACGTTTATGTTTACGTGGATTTTTTTTTGGATCAATTTATATTTTTGTTTTAATTGGTGGATTTGGCATCTTATAGGTACAAATCGAAAATGATCAAAGAGTAAGAAAAGAGTTGCAATTAAGAAAATAAAATCAAATTAGAAGAGAGGATCCCTCAACATCTTTGGTAGTGTCCACGAAGTCGTGCATAATTTTCTCATCCGGACTCCGAATCAACTGGTTCCGGCGGCATGAAAAAGCTCTTTCAGCTGGCTAGAATTCCTGAATAACGTTAAATTTCCATATTCGGACTCGAACATGGTCAAAATTGGATTCCAAAAGCGATCATGAAAATATGTACTACAGTTCGAAGACATGAATGCGCATCAAGAAACATACACAAAAACACTCGCTAGAAAAGATACGCACATTAGTAAAAGTACAAAAGCATGCACAAAAGTTATCGGAAAACTTTATTTAGATAGCGGAACCAAAAGGGATCTCTTTGTAATTTTTAAAACTTTCGAGTTGGACCAAAATGTAATTTATAAAAATCTCTTTTTGGGTCATTTGAAAGCCTTGAGAATTTCGAAAACTTCTTAGGGTGATTTTGGTGGTTTAAATTTTTCGTTTTGAAAAAAAAAACTTGGGAAAGGGAGATTATTATTCGAGTGCTACGTTTATCTAACTATAGGTTCTAATTTGGGTTCGAAAAGAAATCAGAGTTTTAAAGTATTTGGTGAATAGGGATTTTCAGGTAAGAAATGCAATTATCAAAATAAGCGAACCAAGTATATTATTATCAAAATAAGGCCCGTACTATGATAAGAGTTTAATTTCCCTAACGAGGAAATATTAGAGTTTAAGGAAGCGGAAATACGGAAATTGTTTATAATTTACATCCCCAAAAATAAAATAAGCGTAGTTTATAGACTCCTCGTACGACCCTCCAAAAGCTTCGGCCAAGACTCCGATCCACTACTCGGTCGATGGAGGAGGTGTTGGCCGATGGAGGAGGTGGTGCTTCGGTGGTGATGGTGAAGAGAAGACAAGTGTGGAGTGAGGTGGAGAGAAAAGAAGAAGGAAGGGTGTGTCTTGGGATGACAAATCCACATTGAGTGTTGGATTAGTGTAAATCATCACACTTTGACATGTGGACAAGCATGCATCTTTTCTAATTTTATTTTCTAATAAAAAAATCACTAATCTCTCTCTCTCTTACTCACATAAACCAAACCCACACATATATAAATACATATACCTATAGTCTAGAGCAACATAGCTTATATAGCATATGCATATATGAATGCATACATGTACGTATATATGCATGTATTATGCATAAAATTATGATTAAGTCATGAAATCATATAAATAAATTACTTATACACATAAGTCACATAATTTAATCTAGCACACAATTATCAATAATTAATCTACTTAAGCACATAATTATCAAAATAAAACTGGCACATAATTATTCAATGAATTCCTAGCACATAAGGCATATAATCGAATCAGCATATAAGGATTATTAATCTAAGTAAATAAAGCACTTAAAGAATTTAAGTTAGTAAGGTAAATAAATTCATAATAATTCCTACGTGAGAATTTTCGGGTTATGGAACTTTGGTTAGGGATTTAGGGTTTCGAAAATGTGGCGTGTTACAAAAGTACTCACGCAAAAGTGCATTCGGAAAAAGAATCATGAAAACACAAACTACAATCCTAGGACATTAATACAAATCAACAATCATGCACAAACACACTCGCTCAAATGGACATGCTCAAACGTCATGTAAAAAAACATTCACAAAAATGCATTCGCAACAACGTTCTTAAAAACACGAACTATAACACTAGGACTTTAATACGCATCAATAAACAACAGCTAAAACACTAGATAAAAAAGATACAGTAGAGTTGATATTAACCACGCCAACCATGTGACTAGACCCGATAACAATACTTCGGTTATCAACTCCTGGACCGTCCAAAAGAAGGATTCAAAAGGGGGTGGAACCGCGACCCGTTGTCTATAAAGAGACAAGAACCTTGGTATGTGAAGACGCCACAATCAATTGTGGAAGATTGATTGATAAGTCAGGTGAACGTACGGAATCCTCCGATATGTTTGAAGAGTTCTTAAAGAACTAGATTGAATAATCTAACAATTTAATTAATGATCAAAAGTTGTATTTCACAATGAATAAGAAGGCATATGTGTAGCCCCCAAAACCTAGTCTTCAAGAATGGAAAATAAAACCCTAAATCTACTTAATAAAGGCTCTAAACAAGTGAACCACGAAATTAAGGAGGGTCTTAATAGAATAGGCCCATAAACACACTAATATGAACTGATTAGAGATGAACATACAAATTTAAGGTAGGGTCGGCTTTGGTCTTCATCCTGCTTGCTCAACTTGGACTGATCTTTAGCCCGGATGGTTCCAACACTTGTCCGGTGAATCCGCCACTTGAATATGCATAATCCAGCCTTTTTTATCACCACTGAAAGAAGCTTTTCTTAGTTAAGACATTTTGGATCAATGCAGCAAGGTTCTCCTTGAATTTCTTAGCTCGACTCCTCGTTACTGGTCCCGTTGGGAGTTGGATTGGATCATCTTGCCAACTGTTGGTGAGACCTCCATCATTCCCCTCCTCTTGAAAAGGATTTGTCCTGAAATCATCACCTACATCAAAATAACTCAAATCAGCAACATTGAAGGTTGTACTAATATTATAGTTACATGGCAAGTCCAGCTTATACGCATTATCATTCACTCGCTCGAGAACTTGAAAAGGACCATCTCCTCTCGGCATCAACTTAGAACGCCTTTGTACTGGAAATGTTTCTTTTCTCATGTGCAGCCAAACCCAATCTCCAGGTTCAAAAACCAACTTGCGACGTCCCTTGTTCACTTGCTTTGCATATTGTTCTGTTCTCCTCTCCATATTGAGCCTTGCTTTTTCATGAATCTGCTTCACAAGTTCAGCCTTTTTCTTTCCATCAAAGTTAACACGCTCACATAAAGGTAGTGGAGTTAAATCCATTGGAGTTAAAGGATTAAAACCATAAACAATTTCAAACGGTGAAAACTTAGTAGCAGAATGAACAGCTCGATTATATGCAAACTCAACATGTGGTAAACACTCTTACCGTGTTTTAATGTTTTTCTTGATAATAGCCCTCAACAAGGAAGACAAAGTCGTATTTACTACTTTAGTTTGACCATCGGTTTGTGGGTGACAAGTAGTAGAAAATAATAATTTTGCTCCTAGCTTACACAACAAGGTCTTCCAAAAGTAACTCAAGAACTTAGCATCACGATGAGAAACAATTGTCCTAGGCATTCCATGACCAAAACTATTATTTTACCCTTCGTAAGAAACAGGCCCAAGTAAGAATTACATAAAACCAAATATCATTTAGACCTAATTTACTTTAGCAAAACAAAGCCCAATAAATAGCCAATTTTTCTTCATCTTCTTCACTCGTGAGTTGCGGAACTGCGACCAGCCACCAAATCTGCAAGCTTAGAAATCCTCTCCGATCGATACTTCAACCACTACTTTCCTCTCTCGTCCTGTTTAATGGGTACCCAATGGCTTTTCATTTAAGAAATTCAAGAAAATCGCCGCTCTCCGCATCCACACAGGTCCACAAATTCCTCGCCGGAGATGGCGGCCGACCGTCACTCTTCGCCGCAGGATTACACTCTCCTGTCCACGGACAAGACACGCCATTACGATGGCGAGGAGTTCAAAGAGAGAAAGTTGACGGTAGCTCTCTGCCCATGTATTTTCTGCTTAATTCTTTTACTCGTAGTAGCATCAATCGTACTCGTTGTCAAATTATGTTTGTACTGCCATACCCCTCTTCACTCTCTCTTAAAAAATGCCTGCCGGCAATAATCCCACACCAAAATCCCCCACTTTGCTTGAATAAAATTAGGCCCTTTTGTAGCGATGTCAATTAAGTCCATACCGATTCCGAATTCGAGAGCGACATCGAAAATGAATCAGCTTCTGCCGAATTCGAGGTCAATTTGAAGGAGGTGGAAAGAGTATGCAAGGTGATCGACGAAATGTTTGCTCTAGATAGGAACATATAGGCCGTTTTAGACGAATGTGGGATCAATCTGAATCATAAATTGGTGTTGTATGTGCTGCAGAGATTCAATCATGCTCGAAAACCCACGTTTCGGTTCTTCCGTTGGGCTGGAGATAGACGTGGATTCTCTCATGATTCGACCACTTACAATGCAATGATGAACATTCTTGGAAAGACCAGACAATCCGAGACATTGGTTTCTCTCCTCGAAGAAATGGGAGAGAAGGGTTTTCTCACGATGGAGACCTTCACCATGTGCATCAAAGTCTTCGCCGCTGCAAAGGAGAGGAAAAAGGGAGTTGCCATTGTCGATTTGATGAAGAAATATAATTTCAAGGTTAGAATAGAGACCGTTAATTGTTTGCTCGATGCATTGGGTAGGGCCAAGCTCGCAAAAGAAGCTCAAACGTTGTTCGAGAAATTAGAACACAAATTCGCCCCAAATCTAAAAACGTACACAATCTTGGTCAACGGTTGGTGCACGATCAAGAATTTAATGGAAGCCGCTAGAATGTGGAATGAAATGATCGATAAAGGGTTTAAACCCAATATCGTAGCCCACAATATAATGCTCGAAGGGATGTTGAGGAGCCATACAAGATCTGATCCAATCAAGTTGTTCGAGGTAATGAAATGTAAGGGCGCACTTCCTACTGTTAGGAATTATTCTATATTAATCAAGAATCTATGCAAACACGGCCACTTAAAAGAAGCTATAGACTATTTTGACGAGATGGTCGATTCTGGATGTGGGCCTTATGCTGCGGTGTACACATGTTTGATGACTGGTTTTGCGAATCAAAAAAAGATGGATATAGTTTATCGATTATTAAACGAGATGAAGGAGAAAAATTGCCAGGCCGATGGCCGATTGTACAATGCATTGATCAAGATGATGGTGAATAGAAGAATGCCCGACGAAGCGGTGAAGATATACAAGAAGATGGTGCAGAGTGCAGTCGGAGCTTCGGTCCACACTTACAACATGATCATGAAATCGTACTTTGTCGCAAGAGATTGCGAAATGGGGCTTGCGGTTTGGGAGGAGATGAAAAGGAGAGGGTTTCGTCCGGAGAGAACTCGTACACGGTTCTCGTGGGGGGCTTGTAAGGCAGGGGAGATTGAATGAGAGTTGTAGGTATTTGGAAAAGATGATTGATAAGAGGATGCGGGCCCTACTGATCGATTATAAGAAGTTTTCGGCTGGTTTTTATTGGAGTGGTGGAATGAATTGTTTGGAGGATTTGGCTGAGAAGATGAAATTGTCTGGTAATTCTGAGGTGGCTAATTTGTTGGAAAACATTCGTAAGACAGCGGAAGGAAAATAAACTTTATTTAAGATACTCCTGTTTAATAGACTAGGTTCCCAAATCAGATTACAAAAATTTATATCTTGGCTAGATATTTTAGAAATTGTTGACGTGTTAAAAATCCGGGTAAGAAAGTCAAGGCACCAAGGCTAGCAATTCCTCGAACTCCCCTCCGCCGGCATCCTAGTTGTTTCAAAAACCTGAAAAGGGAATATAAATAAAAGCATGAGCCCAACCACTGGCTCAGTAAGAACATTGGCCTGACGAAACTCACGCCTCTCTCAACGTGTCACTCACGACCTATGGAAATCCTAAAGTCCCTTCTATGTTCTCTTTCGTCTAAGGATTTTATGTAGTAATTATATTATATCATATTATTTCATCAACGTAAATCACAACATATAATCATGCCACAAATACTTAAACATATAATTTCACACATGAGCACATAATAAAATTCTGGTTTGGCTTTTGAAGGCCATTTGAAATTCACTTTGAAAATCATGTGGGGATTCGTTTTCCTTTAGAAATCACTTCGTAGTTCATGTCGGAACTCGTCTTGGAAAAAATATCCCTTTCAACAAAGTTCCCCTTTTTAGAATGAAAACCACTTTTTAAAACTCTTTTTAAAACCATTTTTCTTTCAAAATCTTTCGTATGCAAGTATGCACATGTTGGGATCCCCATCAAAACCCTAACGTAAGCATCGACAATAGACGTTTATATGCTGACCCCGGTCATTCAGTGGGAGCTAACCACCCTATAGTTCTATAGTAACTGTTGTTGGGATTCCGGCCCCCCGTATCCCGTGTCTATACAACCGTAGCAACGTTACAATTTTGACCTTTCTATAGTAGACCATGCAATACCAATTAATGACTCGATGAATGCACGTAAGTAATGCACGTAAGTCAAAGATCTTAATAGCAACACGATAATAATTCCGATTATATCATTCACATAATTCGAAGGAATTAAATCACATAATTCGGAAGTAATTTCCGAGGATATAGTAAGCACATATAGATCAAACATTAGTAATAAAGACACATATACTTGTACACGTATATACACATAGGTACTTATACATATATATATATATATATATATATATATATATATATACTTATATATATATATATATATACTCTAATTTGTAACTATGGATTATAAGTTTCCTCAACCCGAAGAGAGTACGCCCATAACATCATAAGTCTAAACTATCGATATGCATATAAATATACTTATACATATACATAGTTACACCTCACAAGAGTAAATCACATAATTCAAATACACATAATTAAATTCAACGGTTCTTATTTAAAGAATCATCGGGAAATCTAATTCAGTATAAGTACTAGCACATAGTAAGTTCAAAGAACAACTTATTGTTCTAATCATAGATTAGTCTAAGAATATTTCTTATATGTAGCTCAATACTCATGGGAAACTTCATCTATGTTCAACTATTATGTTAAGTTATGCCTCAAGAGTTTAAACCATGCACACAAAGGACGTTTTGATTCAAGTAGTTTACTCATAGGAAAATCGGACAGTTTTGACACTTTAACTTCAAAAATACATTTCTCTTAGACCATAACTTCAAAACCTCTGAAACTTTGACACAATACTTGTGTATGAGTTTAAAAGACTGATTTAAATCAGTTTTCCAAAATAACTAGTAGACTAAGAGAAATGAGTAAAACAGTGCAGGAGTGTGGTCACACTTTCAGAAACAGAACCAACCACTTTTAAAAAACCCAATAAATCACCCTTTTGTTAAACTAATGTAAGAATTTGCACAAAACTGGTTTTAGAAGTTATAAATATATTCCAAGTAGAATCAAGGAAATCAAACTAGGAAAACATCGATTTTAAAAGCAAATCCTCAGCTGACTCACAAACTGTGCAGGTTTAGTAAATCATTAATATCTTAATCATCCGAAATTCGATTGATGATTAAAATATATAAAATTAAAGAGAACAAAAAGATATAGGTACCCATGAAATTTCGTGCATTTTAAATACCCATGAAATTTCGTGCATTTTCATGAGTTACATAGATGGTCACTTGATTCATTTAATCACATAATTAGAATCAACTACTTAATTAATAAAACAATGATGTCTACTTCTAAAAATACTATGATGTATCTAAATTACATAAACACATAGAGAATGTATAAGTTACTACTCGATTCATGAAATGCACTTGTATTCATATATATTCAATATAATCATATATAAATGCTTATGAAAATGCGGGCTGTTACAATCTTCCCCCCTTAAATAAATTATGTCCTCTAAATTTGAAAAGTACTTTGTCATGAAGTCGAGTAATGAAAAATTTCATTACTTTCCATAATTGGATAAGTAATACTTTGATTCACAAAAGGATTTTCGCAAACTTCCGTTACTAGAAAGCTCATTTTTGTTAAAGCAAAAACATTTTTTTTTGGAATACTTTTAAACAATTTTCTTACCCAATAGTTTTATGAAATCAAAATTTGCTCTTGAAAAATCCTAAACGAGTCTCATCGAGACTTCCAATTTTCGGAAAACGAAATTTGATTTTGAGATAATCTTTTCCCTTTTGAAGAAACAAACGTCTGCATGCATTGTTGAAAACATGCAAATAAAATCAGTGCGCTCTTTATGTATTTAATGAATGCACCACTAAAAAAGCACACAAGTTCCACACAAGATACATATCATCAACTTCAATACATGGCATCGCATATATCCACATAGATTCTACCAAAAATGCTAGATGCAAACTATACTCTAAAATGCACACACATGATTCATATAGTAAGAATTTAACTTTAAAACTTTGGAACTTTTTTTTTTTTTTTTAAATAATCCGGCTTTCAAAAAGATTTGAAATCAATTATATCCTAAATTTCAATCCATGCATATCTTACTCAAACAAAAACTTTTTCAAACCATTTGCTTAAAAAAAGTATCTAAATTTCATAATCTTTCTAAATCCAAATATTATTAAGCAATCATCTGTTTTACAAAAATCAAACTTTCGAAAATCATCATTTGAAAAATAATTTACAATTGACCCATTCAAAAGAGTCAATCAAAGTGATTAGCATGCAAAATAAATAATTTCATTATGATGCACATAATAAATCACTTAGGCATATGGAATGGACTCAAATATATCACATAATGCATGAAACTCACTACCAATGAACACTTTATTCATAAAATTCAATTTCAATTCTCAAAATCTCAATTAAGTCAGGTTATCATATACTATTCTACAGCTAACTTTGAATGTTTAAATAGCGAAAACCCAAGTATCACAATTCGCACATAGTTGGGACCATAGAAAAGCGGGTCAATGAGTTTATGAAAAAAATTCAAGATATGTTTTGTCATAATGCTGCTTCTATCTTGAAACAAAATCTTTTATAAGAACTTCGTCAATATTTTAAAACGTGCCTCTTTCAATCACCAACAAAGTCGAGAGGTTTTATCAAAAATAGAACTTCGAGATTTTAAAATTAGAAACCGGTATCAACTATTTTCGAGAAAATACTTTTTAAAGAAGTTTATACTTATAAACCCAAAATTTTCGAGAGTCGTTAAAAGTATAATAATTTACGAAGAAAACTTGACTATACACACAGTTCACATAATCAAAATAACAAATATCGAAAGCTAAAGGCAAATAGCTCGATTAGATTCTATAGACACCTAGTTTGGTCTAAGCACAACATTATGAATTCAAAATCATCAATCAAATGCACATACAGGAATCTACAATAACAATTTAGTTACATGTATGCAATTATCGAGAAAATTGAAGATCATAAATGTAATAGCATACACATATGCATACAAGTATATCATATCATATGAGATTAATTAAATTAATGCATACACGTAGAAAAATCATGTAATTCATATATATATATATATGAATTTAAATTGCACAAGTACTTAATTTGTAACAAAAGTCGATCATACTTTGTCACCTAAACTACCATACATGTCACATAATATTAATAGCACACTTAGTCAATTATTTCAGGAAATCGAACATGTAAGAATCGAGCACATAGATTACGTAGGGAGTTGAGCATACTATTAGAATCCACCGATACAGAATATCACATTATTCCCTGGTAACCTACTCACATAGTTTTTGAATTGCAAGTTAGTTTCTCATAACATTTAAATTTCATCAAGTTAAACATATCTTTGTATCATAATCACATTATTCAAGCAATCAAGAATTGGCTACCACAACCTTAGAATCCATCAGTTGGACATATAAGTAAAATGTAGTAACATATTCAAGACTAATCATCTATAATATAAGGTACACATAAGTGATTCATCAACACACATGTATAATCTATCCACACATAAGGAGAGTCTTAATCAAAATTCACCAATCAAACACTTCTGACATTATTAACAATTTATGATATTCTTTAATAGCAGAAATCCAAAAAATTATATGTGAACGAAGATTTTCAAACACACTGAAGGTTTTAACACACAAATCTCAAAAAAATAATGGCACAACATGTGTTAGGTATTCAAGAAGGTTAAAACACATAACCACTCATAGTCACATAAAATCAGTTCTAGATCGATCACATAAATATCAAAATATAGAGGTACTTATACCAAAATAATCATACACAAAATCATGTATCAAAACCGCATAAACTATCTTCTCTTTATCATCACATAGGTGCAATTAGGAAATTACAAACCTTAATAGGATTAACTCGAGATACTAACAATGAGTATAGTGACAAGCTTACATAGAATTTTAAGTTCTCTAATTCCAATTAGTCAAAACTAAATATGAATCATACCTCATGACTTAGGCCGGGGGCTGGAGGAGGAATCACATGTGCCTTGAACTGTAATCAGGAATCCAGTGTATTAAACACTGCTCTGATACCACCTTGTAGCACCCTCAATGATTTAATAGAAATTTTAGAGAGTGATTTAGAAAAAAACGGACTTTAAAACTTTCGGATCCAATTTGAACTTTGAGAAAACCACTCTAAAATTATTAGAACCATTTCCCTTCACTTCCAATTTAACCCACAATCGTAAAATAATATTTTTCATAGAGGGTGTACCATAACATGAACGGGATTTTGAAAATAATCTTAATGTGGCGGAAGAGTCCACATAAAACATCACCGGGGTTTAGAAAATATTCGTAAGACAGCGGAAGGAAAATAAACTTTATTTAAGATACTCCCGTTTAATAGACTGGGTTCCCAAATCAGAGTACAAAAATTGATATCTTGGCTAGATATTTTATAAATCGTTGACGTTGTACAAATCCGGGTAAAACAGTCAAGGCACCAAGGCTAGCGATTCCTCGAACACCCCTCCACCGGCCTCCTAGTTGTTTCGAGAACCTGAAAAGGGAATATAAATAAGAGCATGAGCCCAACCACTGGCTCAGTAAGGACATTGGCCTGACGAAACTCACGCCTCTCTCAACGTGTCACTCACGACCTATGGAAATCCTAAAGTCCCTGTCTATGTTCTCTTTCGTCTAAGGATGTTATGTAGTAATTATATTATATCATATTATTTCATCAACGTAACTCACAACATATAATCATGCCACAAATACTTAAACATATAACTTCACATATGAGCACATAATAAAAGTCTGGTTTGGCTTTTAAAGGCCATTTGAAATTCACTTTGAAAATCATGTGGGGATTCGTTTTCCTTTAGAAATCACTTCTTAGTTCATGTCGGAACTCGTCTTGGACAAAATATCCCTTTCAACGAAGTTCCCCTTTTTAGAACGAAAACCCCTTTTTAAAACTCTTTTTAAAACCATTTTTCTTTCAAAATCTTTCGTATGCAAGTATATACATGCTGGGATCCCCATCAAAACCCTAACGTAAGCGTCGGCAATAGACGTTTATATGCTGAGCCCGGTCATTCGGTGGGAGCTAACCACCCTATAGTTCTATAGTAACTGTTGTTGGGATACCGGCCCCCCGTATCCCGTGTCTATTCAACTGTAGCAACGTTACAATTTTGACCTTTCTATAGTAGACCATGCAATACCAATTAATGACTCGATGAATGTTGGGGATCGTGCATGTATATGCAGCGGAATTTAAAATTTTTAGATCGAACTAGTTTCGATTACATGCATAAACTAATCACATAGTCAACGTACCTTAACGCTTCCGCCATACATATGGTAATTATTGATTTAATTGAAAAACACTTAAAACCGAAAATTACGAAACATGCTTGTTCATCATTCAATAAAATCAAAACACGTAATCACATAAACATACAAACATGTTCAAATCGAATTACGAAAGTTCCGATTTAATTACCTCTTGTAGCGTGAGATTTCGACGGATGGAAATCCAAACTTAAACACGTACAAGCTGCTTTATACCACTCCTAGGGGCTGCAGGAACACCACCAAACGGCAGCTGGTCCGAAGGTGAGGCGACGGCGGCGCGTGGGCGGTGCAGCGGCGCGTGCGGCGGTGCAGCGGCGGCGTGGCAATTCCGTCGGGGCAGCAGCTGCTCTCCAATTAGGTTTCACCTCGAATAAACGGATCTCCCCCTACTGTAGCACTAGATACAAAGGGGTTAGATAACAAAGGGAATACGATAGAGAAAAGAGAGGAAAAACCGGCGGATTCCGGCGGTGATCGGCGCCAGAGCGGCGGGGCAACAGCGGCCGAGAGGCTAGACGGCTAGGGCTGGACGGCTAGGGTTTTGGTGTGTAAAAATCTGATCTCAGACTCTTGTTTGAGGTCTATTTATACTTAGGGTTTTCAACCCTAGCGGGCTTAAGTCATTGGGCTTGACCCACTGATGCATTAAGCCCATTCCCTCGTCGGCCTCGTTTCTAATAAACGATCGTCCACAAAATTATATTTGTGACGAGCTCAAAGTCCTCGTCGATACGAGTGCCTCTTCAAAATTTCCAATTTCCAAAATTGGAAACTTCCACTTCAGTGGACCTGCTAAATTGGGAAACTTCTCAATTTAGAAAGTTCACTAATTTCCGCATGTCTCTTTCTCTACGTTTATTCCGACTCGTACTCCACAATCACGAATCTTGGAATCAATCATATTGACCTCCAACTTTGCAAAGATTAACTTGTTAAGCTATGCTCATTGTTATCAAGGATCCATATTACACGAGAAGTGTGACCCTCAATGGTTCATGTGTATGCTAGCCGCGGGCTCACAACTCTTTGTGATTCGAACAACACATTGCTCTTATACGAACTCCTCCTAAAAGTCCTGATTAGAGTAAAACTCATTTAACCTAATCCCCAATCAAATCGGTGCCCAACGAATCAAGATTGGCGTCTAACAACTACGCATCATGATTCCCTAGATACAAGTGAAGTGCCTGCAAGTACCTTATGATATAGTTAGCGTACAGTACGATCCTTTCGCAGCACATGTCCTGATTGAACTAGAGGCATTGGTTCACCGAGACCTCTTATAAAGTTCAATAACCGTGCGAACGTTCTAGGTATTATAAATCCGTTCGTGTGCGACTTAGGGAAACACATTTCCCTAATCACCCCACTATCAACTCTGGCCAGAGATTCCATGGATTATAAACCGTCAGAACACACAGGACATCCATGACTACTCAAGCGCTCGAATCCCCTACTACAATACACAGACTTCACACTAGATTTCGGATTGCACGAACGTTGGCCCTTGGTGTGGTCCGCGGTGGGACTCAGGGACAGGTCACGATACAATCGGTCCTCTAGTGAAGTCACGGTGATGTCTGGGTCTTAAGGACTAATGGTGTACAACTATATCTTAGAAACCTATTACTCGATGAATGAGAACCACTTATAGATTTCTAGGGCGAGGGAGTTCAGTGAACTCATCTAATATGAGCACCCACTCAAGTATGCCGATGTCACAACACCGAGGACTGATGAGACTCAGTACACATAAACTAAGTGCTAGTCTCTAAAGAGAAAGGCCGGTATCCTCATTATTGGCGTAACCCATCGACTAGGAACAAGGTTTAACAGTTACATTACATTGCTGAGTTATCTCACGATTCTCCTAGATCAACTCACAGTAATAGAGTAACTCGTTAGGACTATATCTATGCTACTTGCATGGGATAACAGATATAGAATGCCAAATAAGATATTTTATTATTACGAACGAAAAACGATTGTTTTATTTCAAGGAAAAGAGAAAGACCACAGCCCACTTGACCTAAAGCCAACTACTCATAAATCTAAGTCCCATCGACTCTCGATGTTTCTCGTGGACTGATCCTGACAATGGCTTGGTGAAGGGATCTGCAATATTGTCCTTCGAGGTGACTCTGTCTAGCTTGACTTTACCTCTCTCTATGATCTCTCGGATCACATAGTATTTTCTCAACACGTGCTTCGACTTCTGATGAGCTCTTGGTTCCTTAGCTTGCGCTACGGCTCCGTTGTTATCGCAGTACAGCCGTACTGGATCGCTAGCGTTCGTAAATACACCCAACACTTGGATGAATTTCCTAATCCATGAACCTTCCTTTGAAGCATCTGATGCTGCAATATATTCAGCCTCGATGTGGGAATCAGCCGTCGTGCCTTGTTTGGAACTCTTCCAACACACGGCACCCCCGTTGACTTTGAATATATACACCGAGTTTGACTTCGAGTCATCCACGTCCGATTGAAAACTAGAATCCGTGAACCCTTCTAATTTCAACTCGGTATCCCCATAGACCAAAAACAAATCTCGAGTTCTTCGCAAGTACTTGAGAATGTCCTTCACAGCCTTCTAATGGGCTGGGCCGGGGTCGGACTGATATCTGCATGTGACGCTCACAGCATACGCAATATCAGGTCGTGTACACAACATGCCGTACATTATGCTTCCTATAGTGGACGCATAAGGTGTCCTTTTCATCTCCTCGATTTCCATTTGCGTTTGAGGACACATGGATTTCGAGAGACGAACCCCATGGGACATTGGCAAGAATCCCTTCTTGGATTCTTCCATGCTAAACTGTTTAAGAACGGTGTCTATGTACATGGATTGGGACAAGCCAAGCAATCTTCTCGATATATCTCTATAGATCCGTATTCCTAATACGTATGATGCTTCTCCCAAATCCTTCATCGAGAAACGTGTGGATAACCATACTTTAGTTGACTGCAACATCCCTACATCATTCCCAATGAGTAGTATGTCATCAACGTAAAGTACAAGGAAAGTCACTGCACTCCCACTAACCTTCTTGTAGACACAACGTTCCTCCGAGTTCTTCACAAATTCAAACTCTTTGATAGTTGTGTCGAACCTTTTGTTCCAACTACGGGATGCTTGTTTCAATCCGTAAATGGATCGCTGGAGTTTGCAAACTTTTTGCTCATCTCCAGAAGATATGAAGCCTTCCGGCTGCGCCATGTAAATTTCTTCCTCAATGTCCCAATTAAGGAAAGCGGTCTTCACATCCATTTGCCATATCTCGTAGTCATACGAAGTAGAGATGGCCAGCAAAATCCTAATGGACTTAAGCATAGCATTTGGAGAGAAGGTTTCCTCATAGTCAACTCCTTGCTTTTGAGTATAACCCTTCGCTACCAATCTAGCCTTGTAGGTCGATACCTTTCCATCTACTCCAATTTTCTTCTTATAGATCCACTTGCAGCCTATGGGAACAATTCCCTCGGGTGGATCTACCAAGGTCCATACCTTGTTGGAGTACATAGAGTCCATTTCGGATTTCATGGCATTAAGCCAATGTCCCTTGTCTGTATCCGATACAGCTTCGTTGAAAGTTCTAGGATCACATCCTTGGTCAACTTCATCAACGAGGAATAACCTATCGGGTGCTCTCCGAACTCTTTCGGATCTACGCAGCGACGGTTCAGGAGGTATATTAGTGGTTTGTTGAATTGGTTCATTATCTGATTTTTGTGCTTGAACTTCAGATTGTGGTTCTCGAACTTCTTCGAGATCAACTACACTGCCCTTTCTATCCGATAGAAATTCCTTCTCAAGGAACACGGCATTTCTCGAGACGAACACCTTTGCCTCGGAAACATAGTAGAATTCGTATCCCATGGAATCCTCGGGATACCCCACAAAATAGCATAGGTCGGATTTTCTATCCAACTTATCTCCCACTAGCCGTTTCACGTAAGCGGGACAACCCCATATCCTAATATGTTTAAATGTGGGTTTCTTGGAGTGCCAAAGTTCATAAGGTGTGGAGTTAACTGCTTTGGTATTAACCCTATTCAGCAAATACACGGCACTTAGGAGTGCATGACCCCACAGGTATGCCGGTAGCTCGGTGAACCCCATCATAGATCGAACCATGTCTAACAGTGTTCGATTCCGACGTTCGGAAACTCTATTAAGTAGAGGAGTTCCAGGAGGAGTCCATTGAGACAGAATCCCATTCTCTTTAAGATAGTCTATAAACTCAGTACTTAAGTATTCGCCACCACGATCGGATCGTAGTTTCTTAATACGTCTACCGAGTTGGTTTTCTACTTGGTGTCTAAAATCTTTGAACTTTTCAAAAGTTTCAGACTTATACTTCATTAAGTACACGAAACCATACCCAGAATAATCGTCGGTAAAGGTAACGAAGTAGTTAAAACCACCCCTAGCACTAACGCTTAGTGGACCACACACGTCTGAATGGATCAAATCCAAAAGACCCTCGGCTCGTTCCATCTTCCCTTTGATGGGAGTCTTGGTCATTTTTCCTTTAAGGCAGGGTAGACAAGCTTGAAGTGATTTCATGTCCTCCAAGGAGAACAATCCTTCACTCACAAACTTGTTCATCCTTCTCAAGGAAACATGACCCAGTCGAGCGTGCCAAAGTTGTGCGGGGTTAAGACTTATATCTTTTCGTTTTGCTGATATAACGTTAATTGGTATTTCATTTTGATTTAGTTCATATAAGTTGTTTATAAGTTGTCCCTTACAAATCACATTTTGATCCTTTTGTATAATGCAAATCGAATTTCCAAAAACAAAAGTAAAACCTTCATTATCCAAAACAGGAATAGAAATAAGGTTTCGAATAAGTGACGGAACAAATAAACAATTGTTCAAAACAATGGAAAAACTAGAATCCAAAACAGAAAGATAAATCGTCCCAATGGCTTCAGCAGCAACCCTTGCTCCGTTGCCCATTCTTAGGTAGGTCTCACCCACATTAAGCCTCCTACTTCTTGTCATGAGCTGCAAATCATTACAAAGATGTGAGCCACAACCAGTATCCAATACCCAAGCAGAAGATTTAACGGACAAATTAACTTCAACCAAATACGTACCCTTTTCAGAACGTTTCTGATCGAGGTAAGCCTTGCAGTTGCGTCGCCAATGGCCCTTCTTTCCACAATGATGGCAAGCGTCATCAACTTGCTTGGTGACCTTGTCATTCTTCACTCCGCTCGACTCACCCTTCTCAAGTTTCTTGCTCGGGCCGAAACTCCTTTCTTTCCTTTTCTTCTGCAAAGAACCTTTCTTCGCAGAAGGAGCAACTAGGAGAACAGATTTCTCCTTCTTGATTGTGGACTCATAGCTGACCAACATGTTCAACAACTCATCCAATGGTGGATCGAGCTTGTTCATGTTGAAGTTCACTATGAACGATTCATAAGAACTAGGAAGGGACAGTAGGATCAAATCCACCGAGAGCTCGGCCGGGGGGGTGACATCAAGGCTCACCAGCTTCTCAAGGAGAGTGATCATCTTGAGACCGTGCTCGTGGACCAAAGCCCCTTCACGCAGCCTCATGGTGATCAACTCCTTGGTAGCTGAGTACCTCGATGCCATAGTATTCTCACTGTACATACTTTCTCCCGAGCTCTGGCACCATGGATGCTAGCATGTAGCACCTCACAAGGAGGGCGTCCTTCTTCCATGCCTCGAAAGTGGCAGTCTCGTCAGCAGTAGCAGTCGCAAGAAGAGCAGCGGGGGGACGTTCATTGAGCACATAGAGACGCTCCTCGACTTGGAGCACAAGTTTCAGATTTCGAAGCCAATCCAAATAGTTTGGACCGTTGAGTTTATTTTGGTCGAGGATTGAGGAAAGGGGATGTTTGGACATTGTTGCTGAGAAAATTTTAAGAAGACAATAATTAGAGTTTAGTTCGTGATAATCGTTACAATTAAAATTTTGGACTTTTATGTTTTAATTGTTCTCCCACTAATTTTATCGAATTCCACCACCCTCTAGCAGACAATCGAGAAAACTTATTTTTCTTTAATGGGCTTTAGGTCCAATAGCGCTAATGTACCCCGTAGTTAATCTATCTCGATTACATACGCCTTAAGGTAGAGTACTATCAATCACATCACTATGTGACCCTAAAGATCGATTTACCTCACACTTGATAATGACCTAAGTTAATCTAGCGAATATCAAAATCTTCGTGTGTCAAGTCTAGCCTACCAATATGAGATGTCATAGATCCAACTATATCAAACTAATGCAATCCCTAGTTAATCTAGCCGACCACATTAATCCAACATAATTTTATCTATGACCGTATCTCCATCTAATGTCAATTAAATTACAGCTTATCCCACAATAGCACTCCCCGCTAACACGGCTTACTGCACAATTATGAGAGGCTACACATAATTTAATTGTTGGTAGAAGGAAAGAAAAATTCAACAATTTGGTTTTTCTTTATAGCTTGATAATTATTCTTGATTAAGAATGAGGGATTTTATTTATTAAATTTTATTAGCTCATCGGAAGTTTTAGGTTATGATCGTTTGTGATTCCTACAACTATGTTCTCTAGGTATGTGGAAACGCATATTGATCCTAAGAGAGACATACGATCATCATCGTACTTAATCACAATTATTCATCTCATGAATTAATTAATTAATACGATTAATTGCAAATATAATTAACGGACTCCTTTCATTCATAAATCATTCAAATAAGAATGAAGTCCATTAATTATTTGCCATCTAATTTGTGTTCCATTAATTAAACTAATTTAACGATTAAATTAAATAATTAATCCAACACTATTCTTTGAATGCAAATTAAATTAATGGATCAATTATCTAATTGGGTTTAATTGACAAATAATTTCAAAAATTAAAAATCAATTAATTTTAATATTAATCTCAGAAAATCAAATAATTTTTTTTTTTTTTTTTTTTTTTTTTTTTTTGTTGTGCTGACCGGACCGGTCGGACCGGACCGGTTCGGCCAGCTGAAAAACAGCAGCAAAAAATCGAATTTTTCAAAATTAAAATTTTATATTTTCTGAAATATTCAAAATATTTAATTAATATTAAACCACCCAATTTGATAGCACCAAAAATTCAACAATTCAACAAATCGAAGCATATTCGAAAACGATAAACACGTTGACAAATAAACGATTAACCCGTGGCTCTGATACCACTGTTGGGGATCGTGCATGTATACGCAGCGGAATTTAAAAATTTTATATCGAACTAGTTTCGATTACATGCAAAACTAATCACATAGTCAACGTACCTTAACGCTTCCGCCATACATATGGTAATTATCGATTTAATTGAAAAACGCGTAAAACCGAAAATTACGAAACATGCTTATTCTTAATTTCACAAAATCGAAACATGTAATCACGTATTACTCATGCTTGCAAATTAATAATCATACAAACATGTTCGAATCGAATTACGAAAGTTCCGATTTATTACCTCTTGTAGCGTGAGATTTCGACGAATCGAAATCCTAAAACGAGTCACGTACAAGCTGCAAATTACCAATCCACGGGCTGCAATTCACGGCTGGAACAAGCTGATCCAGCAAGCGACGAATGGCAACGAACGGCAGCAGCAGCGGCGGCGCGTGGCAGCGGCAGCGGCGGCGCGTGAGCGGCGGTGCGGCGCGTGCGGCGGTGCGCGGATTCGTCGGGGCAGCAGCTCCTCTCCAATTAGGTTTCACCTCGTATATTTTGACCCACTCGAACTACAGCACTAGATGTAAACGAGTTAGATAAACAACAAGAATAAACGAAGGAATAAACGGGAGAAAACCGGCGGTTTCCGGCGAAGACCGGCGGTGGCGCGGCGGAGATGCAACGGCCGAGAGGGGTTGAGCGGCTAGGGTTTGTGTGCTGAAAAATCTGATCTCAAAACTCCTTTTGAGGTCTATTTATACCTAGGGTTTTCAACCCTAGCGGGCTTAAGTCATTGGGCTTGACCCACTGATGCATTAAACCCATTCCCTCGTTGGCCTCGTTTCTAATAAACGATCGTCCACAAAATTATAACAAAATTATATTTGTGACGAGCTCAAAGTCCTCGTCGATACGAGTGCCTCTTCGAAATTTCCAATTTCCAAAATTGGAAACTTCCACTTCAGTGGACCTGCTAAATTGGGAAACTTCTCAATTTAGAAAGTTCACTAATTTCCGCATGTCTCTTTCTCTACGTTTATTCCGACTCGTAATCCACAATCACGAATCTTGGACTCAATCATATTGACCTCCAACTTTGCAAAGATTAACATATTAACCTATGCTCATTGTTATCAAGGATCCATGTTACACGAGAAGTGTGACCCTCAATGGTTCAGGTGTATGCTAGCCGTGGGCTCACAACTATTTGTGATTCGAACAACACATTGCTCTTATACGAACTCCTCCTAAAAGTCTTGATTAGAGTAAAACTCATTTTACCTAATCCCCAATCAAATCGGTGCCCAACGAAACAAGATTGGCGTCTAGCAACTACGCATCATGATTCCCTAGATACAAGTGAAGTGCCTGCAAGTACCTTATGATATAGTTAGCGTACAGTACGATCCTTTCGCAGCACATGTCCCGATTGAACTAGAGGCATTGGTTCACCGAGACCTCTTATAAAGTTCAATAACCATGCGAACGTTCTAGGTATTATAAATCCGTTCGTGTGCGACTTAGGGAAACACATTTCCCTTATCACCCCACTATCAACTCTGGCCAGAAATTCCATTGATTATAAACCGTCAGAACACACAGGACTTCCATGACTACTCAAGCGCTCGAATCCCCTACTACAATACACGGACTTCACACTAGATTTCGGATTGCACGAACGTTGGCCCTTGGTGTGGTCCGCGGTGGGACTCAGGGACAGGTCACGATACAATCGGTCCTCTAGTGAAGTCACGGTGATGTCTAGGTCTTAAGGACTAATGGTGCACAACTATATCTTAGAAACCTATTACTCGATGAATGAGAACCACTTATAGATTTCTAGGGCGAGCGAGTTCAGTGAACTCATCTAATATGAGCACCCACTCAAGTATGCCGATGTCACAACACCGAGGACTAATGAGACGCAGTACACATACACTAAGTGCTAGTCTCAAAAGGGAAAGGCCGGTATCCTCATTATTGGCGTAACCCATCGACTAAGAACAAGGTTTAACAGTTACATTACATTGCTGAGTTATCTCACGATTCTCCTAGATCAACTCACAGTAATAGAGTAACTCGTTAGGACTATATCTATGCTACTTGCATGGGATAACAGATATAGAATGCCAAATAAGATATTTTATTATTACGAACGAAAAACGATTGTTTTATTACAAGGAAAAGAGAAAGACCACAGCCACAAGTTGGCTTGTTGGTCACCTACTCTAACAATGAATGCACGTAAGTCAAAGATCTTAATAGCAACACGATAATAATTCCAATTATATCATTCACATAATTCGAAGGAATTAAATCACATAATTAGGAAGTAATTTCCGAGGATATAGTAAGCACATATAGATCAAACATTAATAATAAAGTCACATATACTTGTACACGTATATACACATAGGTACTTATACGTATATATATAATTATACCTATACATATATACTCTAATTTATAACTATGGATTATAAGTTTCCTCAACCCGAAGGGAGTACGCCTATAACATCATAGGTCTAAACTGTCGATATACATGTAAATATACTTGTACATATACATACTTATACCTCACAAGACTAAATCACATAATTCAAATACACATAATTAAATTCAACGCTTCTTATTTATAGAATCATCAGGAAATCTAATTCATTATAAGTACTAGCACATAGTAAGTTCGAAAAAAAACTTATTATTCTAATCATAGATTAGTATAAGAATATTTCTTAGGTGTAGCTCAATACTCATGGGAAGCTTCATCTATGTTCAACTATTATGTTAAGTTATGCCTGAAGAGTTTAAACCATGCTCACAAAGGACCTTTTGATTCAAGTAGTTTACTCATAGGAAAATCGTACATTTTTGACACTTTAACTTCAAAAATACATTTCTCTTACACCATATCTTCAAAAACTCTGAAACTTTGACATAATACTCCTGTATGAGTGTAAAAGACTCCTATAAAATCGTTTTCCAAAATAACTAGTAGACTAAGAGAAATGAGTAAAACAGTGCAGGAGTGTGGTCACACTTTCAGAAACAGAACCAACCACTTTGAAAATACCCAATAAATCACCCTTTTGTTAAAACAATGTAAGACTTTGCAGAAAATTGGTTTTATAAGTGACAAATATATTCCAAGTAGAATCAAGGAAATCAAACTAGGAAAACATCGATTTTAAAAGCAAATCCTCAGCTGACTCACAAACTGTGCAAGTTTAGTAAATCATTAATATCTTAATCATCCGAAATCCGATGTGACACCCCTCTCTCGATTACCCTTATTATATGTAATCGCAGCGGAAGACTTTTGAAAACATAATTTTTGTGGATATAAATTTACGTGAAAATTTTTCTTTTTAAATCAGAGGGAGAGAGGGCACAACTTGCTAAACCCTAATCGATCAATTAACACCAATGCATGCTAAATGCAAGACTAGAAAGTAACTAGGCATGACGGACTTAATGCAAATGCGGACAGATTCAATCACTACCAAAAAACATGGCTTTTGTAACGGAAAATTTGTGACACACCAAATCTGTCACAACTAGTGATGGAATTAGTGACAAATTTGTGACTGCTTTCATTACAAAAACTCTGCAATTGATTGTGACGAGTACGTGACCAATTTTGCGACGAATTATGTGACAACCAATCTTTTGTCACATTTCAGTCACATATTGTTTAACAGAAATTAGTTTTGTCACAAATCAGTGACATATTTCATGACGAAAAATAGTGTGGTCACAAACCGGTCATAATATTTTTAAAGAAGTAACCGTTTGAGTAATATTGGTCACAAATTCGACACAATCCCGTTTCCATCACAAATTTATCACATACATTTCAGTCGTAAACCTGTCACATTTCAAGGTTCGTCATTGATCCGTCATTACTTCATCGCCGTCATACATCTCATACATCTGTCATACACAACTCCGTCATAAATCTGTCATATTTTAAATTCTGTCATTTATTTGACACTATCTTTATTCAATCACAAATCCGTCACATGTAATTCGGTAACGATTCTGTCACATTTTAAGTTTTGTCATTAATTCGCCACTTTTGATATCCTGGTCACAAATTCGACACATATGTTTATTGATTAAAAATAAACACATTTTGATTTTGATTTATTAATCATTCATACTTATTTTGATATTTGTAAAACAATTTAATGGTGACTAAAACTAATTATAATATATTAAAAAAATAATAATATAACAAATATGAACTATTCTAATGCTAATACTGCAAATATATTTTAGATATTGTTCAAAATTCATACTATTCCTCTTTAATTCTTTAACGCACTGGGATAATACTTCAATCTTTAGCTATTAAGATATTTTTTTAATTATTTATAAATAATAAAAAATGCATTATTTCATTTATATGTCAATATTTTACTATTTTGAAAAAAGAATTTGATTAGTTAAAAAATGAAGTCTATAATTAAACTAAATTAAATTATCAAGCCTAAATTAATTAATTGTACTTTGATTTGTAGTATATATATTATGTAATAACCAGTATTGTCAGAATCGGATTGGACACAAAACCGAATAAGCATTCGGGGTCACGGTTGGACCGGTTCAACCGGATTCAACCCGGGTGTTTTAATTTTTTTATTATTTTTTAATATAGACTCTTATCTTTATTATTCACCCCACCCATTTTTTTAAATATTTTTTACGCCCTTTCTTCTCTCTCTCTCTCTCTTCTCTCTACATTTTATTCTCTCGTCATTGCGGCCGCCTCCTCCTTCCCATCATCTTTATCTCTGTTTCTTTCTCAAGAAATTCAGCACCCATCCCTCTCTTTTACTCACAATTAATTGTTTCTTCTATTTTTTTTCTTCTTCCTTCTCTCTATCTCTTCCTTTTCTAATTTTTTTTTTCTTCTTTTCCACCACACATCTGTTCGGTTCGGCAATCCACGTCGGATTCCGGCAACCCACGGCCTACTCCACCCAGATCCGGCCACCCCCGACGAACTCCGGCCAAATCCCGTCACCAACAGCTTCCCGCACAACGTTTTGTATGAAAACCCGGGTCATTGACCCGGTCAGAGGGGTTTTTTGACATTTGACTCGACGCCTGCACTACCATAAATTAATACCGTGGACACTGCCAACAAGCACCAGAATACATCCACAAAACGCCCGGTGAAAAGGTTAGGGTTTCTGTACGATTTCTTTTTAAACTCCAACTTTGTTTCAAACATCAAACCATCGACGGCGGTAGTCTGGGAATCAATTATTGTGATTTTAGGTACTTATAGGGTAGGGTATCTAATTTCTTCTAGCGGCAATTTAAGTGTGCAGTTTATGATTTTGTACTATACTACATATCCGTGTCTACAGGAATTCTGAGTTTTGGATACAAATGTATATTGAAATGTTATAATTAATTCCCCAGATCTGCAGTTAGGCCGTATTTAAACAATTATTGTTCGAGATTAACATCTTGTTATCTTCTGTAGTTGTTAGAGGTCGCACTACTTTTATTTTTGTAATAGTGTTTTCAAGGTCTAATTAACTCTTATGGAATTGTGCTTTAGCAGTCTAGGATTTTTTTTCCATCTAAGTAGTCAGATTTGCTTTTAAGGTTGGTTTTAGTCATCGCCAATGCATTTGAGTTGAGCTTTTATATTTAGAAGAATTTTCATTTCTCTCTTCGAATGATCTTGAGCTATCAATGCCCTATCATAAATTGCACCCATTTCTGTGTGGCCTATCTTATGTTTCTTGTGGAGATAAGTTTATGCTATATGGTAGTATATTCACATCTGAATGGAATAATATTGATGCAAGATGCATTTCTTGTTTTTCAAATGCCAATAGCATCAAGAATCATCACAAACTCTACATAGCTCATGCATAATTGTGGAAGACAAGAGTAATTTTTTTCTTCCTATTGTGATAGATTACACATCAATAAGTATAAGGGAATAATTATAAATTCTTTTTCCATAATCATGAAATCTCCACATTGGAATTTACTGATTGTTAAATAAATTTCTTTGCTCACAGGGTCTCGTGTAAATTTTGTTCGAGTTCAAATTTGAGGGCTCAATGCAGCAGCGGTCTGATCGAAACCAGCTTTCTGCATCAACAAGCTCGAGCACGTAAATGAGAAGGATATTGATCTCGAACATAGTTACAGAAGAAATAGCTTTTTTAACTTGTATCGAATTGATAAATTAGGTGGCTTCCTTCAATTTTAATGCAAAACTCATTTGAGTTTTCTTTCGGTCTATGTATTATACGTTTTGACAATTGTGGAATCATATGTGAATTTGGTGTTCTAAGAATTTTCTGTGAGAATTTATTTGGAATCTTCTACTTTTTGTTAGTTTTGTAGTCGATTTTGTGTTGATTATCAAGAATTTTGAAGTTGAATGAAGTTTTGAAATATTCGGATAACAGGTATAAAAAAACTAAAATAGCTTTGAATAGCGAATAGCGAACTTCCTGAATCAACAACGAGTGATGGAATTGTGACCCAAAGATAATTAAATATTTGTAACAGATTTGTGATGGGATACTTGTGATGGAATTTTGTGACGGAGGTTTGAATGAATTATTTGTGACCGATGTTAGGGATGGATTATCTGTGACGGACGTGTTTTGTGACGGACGTGTTTTATGACGACATCTGTCACGGACAAATGATGTAAATTCTCTGTAATTTGTGACATTTTAATGACCAATAAAAAGGTTTGTGACGAAATCCGTCACAATACTTGGAGACCCTAGATTACGTATTTGTGACGAAATTAGATTAATTGCGACAGACGTATCTGTCATAAACATTGTGACGGACAAGAAAAATCAGTCACAAATGTGTTTTGTGACGAGGGTTTTTCTGATAGAACAATTCGGTCACAAAGTTGTGACAAAAGGGCTTTTGTGACATATTTTCTTCAATTTCGTGACTGAATCGTCCGTCATAAAAGCCCTTTTTTTTGGTAGTGAATGCAGAAGTTTTAAAAATTAATTCCTCTTAAACTACTCATGCAAATGACCCCAAAATAATACCATACCATCTAACACGGGTCTAGATCACTCAGTTAAAACAGTTTTTAAATATGCATGGCCATGTATGAGAAAATAAATAAAATGGCACAATCACTCGGTTTAAAATCCAGAACAGGGGAGGGAGTTTTGAAAATTCACAATAAATTCCTCACTGACCCAAAATCTACCAAATTTACCCCAAGGCAGAAAAATAAGTTTGAAACATTTTCCAAGTGGAAACAAGGCATTTGGGTGAGTAAAACTCCAGTTAGACCAGAAAACACCCGAATGGCCCTGTATCAAGGCAGTAGTGAGAAATAAATCATAACTAAATGAATACTTACCCAAATGATGCACAAGACCTATCAAAATGATGACCACAGAGAGATGCAGAGACTCCTAAACGTTCATGATTTTCTAAGCAGAGAACCTATATGAAAATAATTTTAGAACATGGAGACAAAACACGAAGAAATTACTAGTCGAAAGCATGCATGCATATAAATAGTGAAAATTTGCTTCCGCTTACAAAAGGCTACGGATTACCAATTAATTATCCAAAATAGGGTAATCCTAGTTACTATTACACACGTCGTCTTTTAATAATTTCCATCGATCGGAGGAAGCGAACGGTAGAAAATACCTAAAACCGTATCAAAAGTTTTTACAAGCATATTATACAAATAAAACCACATAACTAAATTGAGAGCCAACACTATCCACAACCCCTCCATACGATCTCCTTCCGATTCTCGAGCTCGATTCCCAGCTTTACTCCTCGGGCCCTAAATCGGGTATACCTACAAACATACAACACCTATGTGAGCCTTTGAGGACTCAATGAGAATTTTGAAGTAATAACGAATACACATAGCACATAGAGCATACATATATCTATACATATACATAAATACATATATCTTATACATGAACATACAACACGAAGTAAAACAATCATATACTTCCCTTTTTCGTCGGCGTTCTTCATTCACATAATTGCCACACGCATAGAGTGAGATAATTCCCACCTTTATAACCCTGTGATCCCAAGACCATAGAGTGAGAATATCCCACCTTTATAACCCTATGCCATGACACGTATTGAAGATTATAGAAGGAATTTCCCACCTTTATAACCCTACGATCCCAAGACCATAGAGTGAGATTTTCCCCCTATATCATCAACACCATAATGCAACATGCATGACATGAAAAATTGTCGGGAATCCCTCGGAAGAGCCAATCTAAGTTACCGGTAAATAACCCCATATATTTCGAACCATGTCTAACTACGTGGGATCAAACCACCACTAGGCCCTACGGTACCAGGCTCGCCGTACCCGAGAAATTTACCATAACCTCGAAAGACTTTCCAACATAGTTTTATCTTTTTTAAAAATTCATGACACTTAATGCACCCACCCATGCACCATTCTACTTACCCTTCTCTCATCCTCACACCCAATGATTCACATAAGCAAGCAAGAGCACATAGGAGCACATAGAAAATACACATAAAGTTTCACAAAATCATTTAGCCATAAAGATATAGAAATAACCGAAATATTAACATGCAAAAACAATCTAACATCAAAGTTTACTAGATCTAGCATTTTTACAAGAATAAAATTCAAGACTTCCATCTTTACATTTATTCAAGCAAATACACTAGATCTTCTCATGCAAGAGTATTTTAAACCAAATTATCACAAATTCTTAGTTCTTAAACCATTTTTCATAGAAAACACTAGATCTTAACATGCAAGACTTTAGATCAACCATCAATCACTAGATCTTAACATGCAAGACCTTAGATCAACAATCAATCACCAATCTTAACATGCAAGGCCTTAAAACAACAATCAACACAAGATCAACACATACAAAACACAAAATAAACCACATAAGCAATTTCAAGCATTTTACCTCTAAAATTCGAAAGTTCCTTAGCTAAGTCAAAAATTCATTTTCTTTTCAAAAATCAACAATCAAACACTAGATCAATAAATGCAAGGCACTAATTAAGCCAAATAAGCTACTGAAAACATTTTTCCCCAAAAATTCGAAAGTTTCATGGCTAGGCCAAAAATTCATTTTCTTTTCAAAAATCAACAATCAAACACTAGATAAACACATGCAAGGCACTAATTAAGCCAAATAAGCCTTTTAAAACATTTTTCCCCAATTTTCGAAAAATCATCGAACTTCAAGAACAAAGTCATCTTTTCAAAACACTAACATGCAATCATCATCTAAAACATATAATCACATAATATGCAAGAATAAACAAATAAAACACCTAAAAACACATAAAAACACATAAAAACCGAAAATACTAGTGGTGTTGTAGGTTTGAGCAAGAATTCAAGAATTCTCACCTATACTCTTTAGGGGAAGGATTTGTTAGCTCTTTTCTCTCTAATACAAGAAGAGATTAAGAGTTAGATTAGGCATTAAGAAAATAAGAAGAAAAACAAAAGAACTTGGATGAAGAAGAGCTTGGCTCTTTTCGAAAAAAAGAAAAAGAAAAGATGAAGAGGAAGCTTACTTAGCCTTGGCCGAAAATTCATCTTCTATTGAAATAGAAGGAGACTTTGAACTTAAGGATAAGTAAGATTGGAGTTTGAGAGTGTATTTTTATCTTGGGAATGA
>NW_012193159.1:225830-260986 GCF_000504015.1 Erythranthe guttata
CACACACACACACACACACACACACACACACACATATATAGGGTCATTTATATAAATGGTGTAATAGTAAAAGTCATTAACAAAAATGGTGTGGTTTTTTTTCGAATTTATGAAAGTGGCGTAAAACTCCACTCCTAGAGGCGATTTCTACCAAAAATCTGACAAGGCAAAAATCGCCTCTAGGAGATGTGATTTTGTTTTGTTTTTTTTTTTTTTAATCCATATATATATATATATATATATATATATATATATATATATATATATATATATATATATATATATATATATATATATATATATATATATATATATATATATATATATATATATATATATATAATTCTATCGGGAGATATATATATATATATATATATATATATATATATATATATATATATATATATATATATATATATATATATATATATATATATATATATATATATCCTACATATATATATATATATATATATATATATATATATATATATATATATATATATATATATATATATATATATATATATATATATATATATATATATATATATATATATATATATATATATATATATATATATATATATATATATATATATATATATATACAAAATAATATTAAAATAATAAAAAAGATAAATGGTGTGGCATTTCCTATGCTCAAACCGAGAGAGAGAAAGCGGTTCTATGTCATGTATGTCACATACATATACATCAATTAAATATGCACATATAACATACATACATATATACACACATAAATAAATCCTAGCACATATCATATCATAAACATACACATTCACATAATATGACATACATTATTATGTCCACATCATATATTATATATTAGCATAAAATATATATGCACATATACAATCCCAATTAGCATGAGTTACTTAGATGGTAACTTGATTCATTTAATCACATAATTAGAATCAACTACTCAATTAATAAAACAATGATGTCTACTTCTAAAAATACTATAATGTATCTAAATTACATAAACACATAGAGAATGTATAACTTACTACTCGATTCACGAAATGCACTTGTATTCATATTTACTATATATTCAATATAATCATATATAAATGCTTATGAAAATGCGGGCTGTTACAAAGATTTTACGATGGGAGCTTTTATTTGGCTTCTAAAAGGGATGGGAGTGTTCTAGCTCAAGGGATTCCAAACACTCGTATGATCTTAGCTGGCGATCGAGTGGTGTTTCAGTTATTATGCGAAGTTGATTATGGAGTTAGCGAAGTCGGAAATCTCACGTGCCAATCATATGATGACAGCACGTCAAGAAACTATGTATTGAGCTTTTCGGGTAGAGAGTATGTGATTAATTGTTCGCCACTCGACATCGCCGGACTCCCTTTGGTAAGATTCGTTTCATTTCGAACCAAAAAAAAGAGATTGTTGATTTATTTTTTCATAATTTTTTTTTTCCGATTTTTGTAAAGGTGTATGCATTGGCTATGCCGCACGAGGGACTTTCGAGCTAAGTACATGTTGGGTGCTAAATACCAACACGCAAGTGCACGTATTGCAAACAAGTAGTAAAGTAGACTCGTAAGAGTCGGATGTCGATCCCACAGGGAATATGCAAATTATTTAATCCTATGTACCAAATCCTAACAATTATGATTTTTATCCAGCCTACGCAGGGTTGTCAAATTAATTAACTAAATAAATTAAACTAATTAAGAAAGCAAATTAATCACGAGAAAATATCAATATAAAACGGATCTAGGATTTTATCTTCCCCCTATGCGATAATTCTTCACCCAGTTAATCTCCTATCATGCAAGTTACAATTCCCGATTATTAACCCAAGACACGAAATTACTCATAACCAGCTGTCGCTGGGCTATAAGCCTATAATTCATAAAAGATTCACTATATGTCTATGCAAACCTAGTATAAATAAAGCATTAAATAACAAGTCTCGCAAACGGCTACCTAAGGTATTATCTGTATATCTACGATAATACATGCAATTAACACACTCATCCGGTGAGAACTACTCGAAGGCTCTTCTATCCTTGTTCTAATTATTAAAACGATCTGTCAATCAATTCTAACAATAACTAATAGCAATATAAGTTAGCTACGCTCATGCACTAAATACGATCAAAATAGAAGAAATAATCGAAGAATTAAACTTGCATAAAAGTCGAAAAAGAGGTTCGAATTACCACATAGGGTTCCAATAAAATCCTACAATAAAAATTTAGTTACTCATGTTCTCTACGAAAAGCATAATAAAAATACGAAAAAACATAAAGACTAAAAATAAAAATCAAAGAGGAGAACTATGATGAAGAGTCGTCAAGTCTTCGTCTTCGTTCTTGTGCTCCTCGATTGCGTCTCCAAAGATGAAAGATAAAAACTCAAGATAAAAGATAAAAGGTAAAAAAGTCCGGTAATTGTGTGCTTTTGGCCTTTAAATAGGGTGCAAAAATATAATAGGGCGGGTTTCCTTGTGTAATTAAACTTCCTTCACTGCGCCACCTCGACCATCCGGACGGCCGTTTGAGATTTATGCTGAAATTTGCACGGCCGCGCGGTATTCAGTTCTTCAGAAATCTGATTATTTCACTTTTGGCCCATTTTTTCTCCGAATTTGCAGTTTTTACCCCATAAGTTGCCAATTCTTCAATTTGCACCTAAAATACAAATAAGAACCATTTTAAGCACCAATTATCATTAAAAACCACCAAAAGCTTCAATTAAAAGGTACAACTAAGTGTAGAAATATACACTTAATAGTACACAAGAACATAAAACTGACATTCGTTCTGTTAATGCTAATGATTGGCGCTGTGGTTATTACGATCTTGACATTCGTGTATCTAATTGTCGAAGTTGCGGGAAGAGAGATGCATCTCTGTGGGGCCCTCATAAGCCAAATGGAAGCAACTCAACAATCGGAGCGAAAGAGCATGAACAAGAGCTTAGCCTCTGCAAGCGCAAGCCATGACATACGTGCTTGTTTAGCAACGGCCTAATAGAAATATGCCGGAACGAGGTTTCGAAGCGGGACCCACTTAGATCGGAAATACCTGCGAATCAACTGCAAATGGAATCTTGCACGAGGGATCTTTTGGGAATCTTGAACTCGATTCTCGATACGAGTAAGATAGAGGTAGGGAAAATGTAGCTCGATGAGGAAGAGTTCGGCTAGGAGAAACTAATGGAAGATGTGGTTGATTTGTACCACCCTGTGGGTACGAAGAAGGGCGTGGATGTAATTTTGGACCCGTTCGATGGCTCGGTCACGAAATTTTCTTGTGTGAGAGGTGATAGAGGGAAACTGAAACAGATTTTCAGCAACTTGTTGAGCAATGCTGTGAAGTTTACGTCGAACGGGCATGTGGTGGTTCGAGTTTGGGCTAAAAAACCGAGTCTTGAGAGCGGGATTATTACTTCGAACAAAAGCAACTCGATAAGGTGTCTTTTGTTCTTGTTCAAGATCCAAAGAGCGTATAGTGAATCGGAAGCTACTCAAAGGGAAACAAATAACCACGTGGAGTTTGTTTTTGAGGTGAACGATACGGGAAAAGGGATTCCGAAAGAGAAGCAAAAATCGGTTTTTGAAAACTACGTACAAGTCAAAGAAACTGCACTCGGTCAAGAAGGCACTGGTTTTGGGCTAGGCATTGTTCAATCTCTGGTAAAACAAACTATAATAACTTTTTTTTTTCTTTTTTTGTTTTTTTGCTTTTTCTTGATTGATGATGGTGATGTGTAGGTTCGTTTAATGGGCGGGAGAGAGGAATAATGGATAAAGAAGCGGGCGAGAGAGGGATTTGTAACCGGTTCAACGCGTTTTTCTAAACGGATAATAATTCTTCTCCGAGTGCTGATATCGAGTCTATTAGCCATGGCTCATTTTGCCACTCAGGTACTAGTTTACGTACCCACAGCCTGAAAAATGAAGGCTCACAAGTCCTGCTCTTGATTGATAGTCCCGAAAGAAGCACTCTCTTGCAAGGTTTCATGCACAGAATCGGGATTAAAGTACACATTGTGAAGCAGTACGAACAACTCTCTCCGTCTTTGAAGAGGATCAAGCGGAAGCTGAATTTATCCCACTATAGCTCTTCGGGAAAATCCACTACTTCTAGTGCACGTTCGAAAAAAGAGTTCCCCTTGAGTGCTCTAGAAGGAACGGACGACGTTTTACCTAATCCTCGTGCCGGTTATTCGGGCTTTGTTTTGATTGTGATCGACACGAGTGTGGGCCTGTTTAGGCACATAAGTAGGGCCGTGGCTGAATTTAGAAGGGACTTGAGTGAAAAATGTTGCAGTAGAGTTGTTTGGCTTGATAGTTTATAAGGGCTTGATGAGGATAATCTGCCACCGTTGGATTTAGTCATTTCGATGCCGCTTCACGGGTCCCACTTGTATCAGACTATTGGGCTTTTACCTGAATTTGGGGGGCTGCCGCCCCCAAGAAGGGGAGAAGCTTCACACAGTGTTGAAAACATTCGACGTGGAAATGATGTTGCTAGTTCGGATGGGGGGGCAAGTAAGAGTTATGTGAAAGGATCAAAGTGTGAGATTGAGGAAGTTTGAGGGGCAAACAGCAAAAAGAAGCCGTTGCTGGGGAGGAAAGTACTCGTGGCGGACGATGATCCAATCGGTCGAACGATTGCTACTTTCGTGGGTGTGCAACTTGGTGCAAGTATATTTCCGTGTGAAAACGGAGAAGAAGCTTGGAAACTATTCTGCAAGAGTCTAGATGAAGGAAATCATGTTGGAGCTTCGAAGACTTTACTCGATTGTATACTAATGGACTGTGAGGTAAAATAAAACGCCCCGATCTTTTTTTTTCAATCCTAATTTCTTCGACAGTTTATTGTATATTATCGATATGTGTATTATTTTGGCAGATGTCGGTGATGAATGGAGTCGAAGAAACGGCAAGAATCAGAAAAGCAGAGGAAAGTTACGGTGTTCGTATACTAATCATCGCACTAACTGCACACAAGAAGGGGCAAGAGATCGATAATATTTTTTGTTTTATAACATGACATGAGAAAATCTTCATAAATATTTGTTTATATAAGAAGAAACAAGCTCTACTCAATTCGTACCAGTAAGTATACAACTAGGGCTTTTAACCGAGCCTAAGACGTTCGTTAAAAAACCATCTAAACAAATCATTTGTCTTAAGTTGTCACATTCACATTCTAACAGTCCCAATGTTAAACTTGGTCTTAAGAATCGATGAAACAGATGTCGAACGTATTTGGATGGATCTGCCACACGTTTAAGGTTGCGTATTCCTCGAAGCACTCTTTCAACTGGGCTTCACTGTATCCCTGTTAACAACAAGATTCGCTCGATGATTAGATATCCTGCCAATTAAAGCAATACATCGATCACCATATTATTAGCAAACTTGAACAACTTTTTCAAAGTTGATTTAAATATAATTTATTTGTCGTTTTGTACCTTTCTTGAAATCCAGTTCAGGGCATTGGCATAGCTGACATCCACCTTGTTGGATCTTGCAGCTTCGTCGCGTAGGATAGAATAAATATCAGAAATTGCGTCGAGACCAGACTTGTGACGGTCGTCAGAGTACAGTGAGAACTTGGACATTTGCATTAACCTAAGTGACTCGTCCACGTCACTCTGTACCTTGCTTGTATTTGATGACATAAGGAAATGACTCAATGAATTCCATCCATCGAGCATGCCTCTTGTTCATCTTGTGTTGTCCCTTCAAGTGCTTCATTGATTCACGATCCGTGTGAATCACAAACTGCTCAGGCCAAAGATAATGCTACCATGTCTCTAAAGCTCGAACCAAGGCATACAACTCCTTATCATAAGTCGGGTAGTTTAAGGCTGCCCCACTCAACTCCTCACTAAAATATGCAATAGGTCGTCCCTCTTGCATCAAAACAGCGCCTATGCCTACTCCGGAAGCATTGCACTCGATCTCGAATGTTTTCGCGAAATTTGGTAGAGCAAGTAAAGGAGCTTTGGTTAACTTCTCCTTAATTAATTGAAATGCTTTCTCTTGCTTTTCCCCCCACTTGAACACCACATTCTTCCTTATCACCTCGGTCATTGGTCTGTAATAGTGCTAAAATCCTTCATGAACCTCCTATAGAAACCAGCATGGCCATGAAAACTTCGAACATTCGCTACACTCGTCGGACTTGGCCATTCTGGATAGCTCGAACCTTTTCTTCATCAACCTGAATACCTTGTGCTTTTTTTCTTGACCGTCTCTGGTTGGTTGTTGTTGAATGCAGGCTCTTAACGTTTTCCTAATGTCCTATCGGCAACAGCTAATTTACAATTCTTCTTTTCAGTTTGATTCAGTTTTGTGCGCGTCCTTTTGTGCACACCACATGTTTTTTTTGTTTCGATGTCCCGCATTGTTTCTTGTTGATCTTCAAAGTCTGTATCAACATCATTCGGCTTCTGCTCTTCTTTTAGGGTCGAATCAATCAAAGTTTGCAGATTCTGCTTCATATCTTTTCTCAGATTCAAGCCCCTCAATTCTGCTGTTCAGATTGGTCACTTATGTTTTTGAACTGCCAGCAGCATCAAACTCATTACCTGCTTCTCTTTGTTTGTTTTGATCAAACTCATTACCTGACATATACACCCCCAAGTCTTGTGTGGGAGAATCTGAGTCTTGCCAAAGCAAGAAAAAGATTAATATCGATTAGTAATCAATTGCTTCTCCACCAAAGAAGAATAATAGTCAATAGGATATTTATTAATATAAGCACTTACGGCAGATATCCTAAGAATGCTAAGTAGGGTTCTGACTGTTGTGTAAGAGTGAGGGGCATTTGATTTCGCCTCTTCCCGCCGTAAACTAGAATACGCACTTGCTATGTATTCCTCCAACTCCGTTGGAACAAAAGGAGACAGTTTTCTTGCAGCAGAAATATACGCCCTACAATTCATGACAACAGTTTATCAGATCATGCAAAATCATTCACCAAGTTATTCAGAAAGTAAAATCTTTGAGGTACGATTTTACCTAAGAACAGAAGGTTCGAGTGGAGCAAACCCGAGGTCTGGAGATTCCTTCATCTGGTGGACATGGAGAACATGACGAGCCATTTCAAGATCAATATCCATATCTGCTCGGTCGAGAATCAACCACGGGAGATCAAACCTTGACAGAAGAGCAGGTGGCAGATTAATATTCTCAGCTGGTGTTCTCCTTAGATCATATCTCCCCCTTGATTTATTTATTTAAAAAAAAAAGATATTAAAAGTCATCAAACTTAGCATTAGGAAAAACTGAAGCAGGTAAATTGTGACAAAATGAATGTGTTTTGAATTTCAAAATGAAAACCGAGAGTTTGTGAATTTTGTACCAGGCTGGATTACCGGCAGCAAGTATAGCAGTCCGTGCATTCAAGGAAGTGGTAATACAAACTTTAGCAATGCTGACAGTTTGCTGCTCCATTGCTTCATGTATTGACGTGCGATCTGATTCGTCCATTTTGTCAAACTCATCGATTGCACATATGCCCATATCCGCCAGTACCTGATGCAACCGATTGGAACAGTGATGCTTGTAAGTTCACCTTAACTGAAAGAAAGGTAAAAATTGGAGGGACTCGTGGAAGGACTCTTACCAGAGATCCTCCTTCCAATACCATCAGACATACGTGTAGGTCTCCTCTAATCTACATTACGACACAAGGGTAGTTATTACCTTAAAAATGGTACAATTTTGTCCGAATTTCAAAACAAAAAAATGGATCCTCAACTTCTTTGGAGAACAAACCAGCAACATGCGACGCATCATCAGTTTTGTGGCATGGTATAAAATGCGCCATTTTAGAAAATCTATCAACGACAACAAAGGACAATCCCTACCATGTTTTGACCTAGGCAAACCTAACACAAAATCCATAGAAATATCAATCCATGGTTCATTGGGAATAGGCAATGGTGTGTATAAACCATGGGGCTATACTCGAGACTTAGCTTGACGACATGTAACACACCTACTACAAATTCTCTCAACATCTCTCTTCATGTGTGGCCAATAAAAGTGTTCTTTCAGCATGTGTAATGTCTTTTCGAAACCAAAATGACCCATAAGACCTCCCCCATGCAATTCAAGCACAAGTAATTCACGTATAGAACACAATGCAAAGTTTATCTTCCCTAAACAAGAATGCCTCATCCCTATAGAACTTATCAAATGCACCCTTTTCACATGCTTGATAAATAGTACCAAAATCAGCATCTTGAATTTACAACTCCTTATTTTTTTTCAAAACCAAGTAATTTAACATTAAGAGTAGAGATTAAGGTGTACCTTTGAGACAGGGACAAGCTTATCCGTGCAAAATGTACATTTCTGCAAATTAGCATACAACTTCTCTTCCTTAATCGCATGTAAAACAGATTTCAAATGCACAACATGATCATCCAGATATTTGCTATAGATAAGAATGTCATTAATACAAAGCAACAAACATGCATAAAAACACTCGCTCAAATGGACATGCTCAAACGTACATGTAAAAAAACATGCGCAAAAGTGAATTCGCAGCAACGTTCTTAAAAACACGAACTACAACACTAGAACTTTAATATGCATCAACAAACAACAACAAAAACACTAGACAAAAAAAATACAGTTTAGTGTAGAAATAACACTCTACGTTTACGTTTAAGTGGATATTTTTTTGGATTAATTTATATTTATGTTTTAATTGGTGGATTTGGTATCTTATAGGTACAAATCAAAAATTAGGTGTACATGAAGCAAAATATGATCAAAGAGTAAGAAAAGAGTTGCAATTAGGAAAATAAAATCAAATTTGAAGTGAAGATCCCTCAACATCTTCGGTAGTGTCCACAAAGTCGAGCATAACTTTCTCATCCGGATGTTAGAGTAGGTGACCAACAAGCCAACATGTGGCTGTGGTCTTTCGTATTTATTATTGTAATAAACGAACCTTTATTCGTATTAATGATAAAACACCTTGGCATTCTATATCTTGGTCACAAGCATAGATATAGTCCTTACAGTTATTACAAGTACTAGTAATTGATCGTTAGGATCGTGAGATATTTACTTAAGTATTATAACTGTTAAACGTGTTCCTAGTCGAAGGGTTACGCCACTAATGAGGATATCGGCCTTTCCCATTAAGACTAGCACTTAGTGTATGTGTACTGCATCTCATGATCAGTAAACGGTATTGTGATATCGGCATGCATAAGTGGGTGCTCGTAAGTTGACGAGTTCACTGAACTCCCTCACCCTAGAAATCTCTAAGTGGTTCCCAATAATCGAGTAGAGATATCTATGGTATAGTTGTACACCATTAGTCCTTATGACCTAGACATCACCGTGACTTCACTAGAGGACCAGCTCTATCGTGACCTGTCCCTGAGTTCCACCGAGGACCATCCCAAGGGCCAGTGTTCGTGCAGTCCGAAATCTAGTGGGAGGTATGTGCATTGTAGTCGGGGATTCGATCGCTAGAATAGTCTTGGATGTCCTGTGTGTTCTGATAGTTTGTAATCATTCTAAGTCTCTGGCCAGAGCTGACTAAGTGATGATTAGAGGATTCGATTCTCTAAGTCATGCACGTGACGATTACAATACTTAGAACGATTGCACCGTCATTGAACATATAAAGAGGTCTCGATGAACCAATGCCTCTAGTTCAATCAGGACATATGAATCGAAGGGACCGTACTGTGCGTTAACTATATCTGAAGGATCTTGCAGGCACTTCATTTGTATCTAGGGAATCATGACGCGTAGTTGCTAGACGCCAATCTTGATTCGTTGGGTGATTAAGGTGAAACGAGCTTCATCTTAATCGTAACTCTAAGGGACGAGTTTTGACCACAAAGAGTTGTGGGCCCACGGCTAGCTTACACCTGAACCATCGAGGGTCACACTGCTCGTGCACATGAGATCTTTGAATAAACGGTCTGAGATAAAATAGTTTATCTTTGCATGATTGGAAGTCAATATGATTGGGTCCAACATTCGTAATTTGGAATTATGAATGAGAATAAGAAAAGGAAAAGAATAGGCGAAAGTATTAGTGAACTTTCTAAATCGGGAAGTTTCCAAATTTAGAAAGTGCACTGAACTAGGGTTTCCACTTTTGGAAAGTTGGAAATCGAGAGTTGGCACTCGTAATGACGAGGAAATTATAATGATTCCGAAAATGTAATCGTTACAATTTTCCGATCATTGAATTGAGAGAGACGAGCAAGTAAAGGAACTAACGAGCTTAAGCTGTTGGGCCCGTTCCAACTTAAGCCCGTTAGAGTTTTATGCAACGGACTATAAATACATGATTTATAGGCCTTGCACAAAACACAACACAACCCTAACCCTAGCAACCGTCCACCTCTCACTCGGCCTCTCTCTCCCACGGCCAACGCCGCCGCCCACTCCGCCGTTTCGCCGGAATCGGCCGTTGATCGGCCGATTGGCTTGGTAGTCTTCTTTCCTTCTCTTTTCTTCCGTTTTTCTAACTACTTCGTGTCTAGTGCCACGTTTTAGTAGATCGAAGTATACGAGGTGAAATCCGAGAGGAGGAAGACTGTAGATCGAAGAATCGAGGAGCAGCGCACGAGCCGAAGCCGCACGCTGCCCCACGCGCCGCCCCGGAAGACCGCGCGTGTACCTCACGCGCCGCCGTGACCTCACGCGCCGCTGCTGCCGCTGCACCGCTGCTGCCCCGATTGTACGGATGGGTTTCCGTAGCAATCTCGACTTGCTGAGCACTCCTACCTCACGCGTCGAGAGGTAAACACACTAAACCCTAGTTTCGATTCATTTACGTTTAAACTATGAATTCATGTTTGCTATCATATGATTTTATGTGATTATGTGTAATCGTTTCAATCTTTGCAAGCATGATTGTTGGCTTAAACGCGAGCATGTTAATTGATTTAAATTCGGTTATATTTATTAGCATGTATGTTGTTTTAATTTCGCTGGAAGCGCAAAGGTACGCAATTAATTGATTTAATTTGTCGGGCATGTACTTGTGTGTTTTAAAGTCGTTTAAATCACATTAAAATTTTTGTTTTCCGCTGCGTATGCGTGCCCGAAACCCAACACCGGACTCCAAATGAACTGGTTCCGACGGCATAAGAAAGCTATTTCAGCTAGCTATGTTTCCTGTCTAACGTCAAATTTCCAAATTCGGACTCGAACATGGTCAAATCAGATTCCAAAAGCGATCATGAAAATACGTGCTACAGTTCGAGGACATGAATGCGCATCAAGAAACGTGCATCAAGATACGCACATAAGTAACAGTACAAAAGCATGCACAAAAGTACTCACCCAAAAGTGCATTCGCAAAAAGGATCATGAAAACACAAACTACAATCCTAGGACATTAATACAAATCAACAAACACGTACAAACACACTCGCTCAGCTGGACATGCAAAACGTACATGTAAAAAAACATGCGTAAAAGCGCGTTCGCTACAACGTTCTTAAAAACACGAACTACAACACGCACTACAACACTACAACTTTAATACGCATCAAAAAAGAACAATAAAAACACTAGATATAAAAGATATGTGGAGTGTAGAAATAACACTCTACGTTTACGTTTACGGGAATTTTTTTGGATTAATTTATATTTCTGTTTTAATTGGTGGATTTAGTATCTTATAGGTACAAATCGATAATTAGGTGTCCATGAAGCAAAAATGATCAAATAGTAAGAAAAGAGTTGCAATTAGGAAAAAAAAAAATCAAATTAGAAGAGAGGATCCCTTAACATCTTTGGTAGTGTCCACGAAGTCGAGCATAACTTTCTCATCCGGACTCCAAATGAACTAGTTCTGACGGCATTAGAAAGATGTTTCAGCTGGCTACAATTCCTGTCTAACGTCAAATTTCTAAATTCGGACTCGAACATGGTCAAAATTGGATTCCAAAAGCAATCATGAAAATACGTGCTACTGTTCGAGGACATGAATGCGCTTCAAGAAACATCCACAAAAACACTCGCTAGAAAAGATAAGCACATAACTAATAGTACAAAAGCATGCACAAAAGTACTCACGCAAAAGTGCATTCGAAAAAAGGATCATGAAAACACAAAATACAATCCTAGGACATTAATACAAATCAACAATCATGCACAAACACACTCGCTCAAATGGACATGCTCCAACGTACATGTAAAAAAACATGCGCAAAAGTGCATTCGCAACAACGTTCTTAAAATCACGAACTACAACACTAGGAATTAAATACGCATAACCAAACAAACAGCTAAAACACTAGATAAAAAAGATACATTGGGGTTGATAAATAATACTCTACGTTTACGTTTACGTGGATATTTTTTTGGATTAATTTATATTTCTGTTTTAATTGGTGGATTTAGTATCTTATGGGTACAAATCGATAATTAGGTGTCCATTAAGCAAAAATGATCAAAGAGTAAGAAAAGAGTTGCAATTAGGATAATAAAATCAAATTAGAAGAGAGGATCCCTCAACATCTTCGGTAGTGTGGATGAAGTCGAGCATAACTTCCTCATCCGAAATCCAAGTCAACTGGTTCTGGCGGCATTACAAAGCTATTTCAGCTGGGCTACAGTTCCTATCTAACGTCAAAATTCCAAATTCGGACTCGAACATGGTCAAAATTGGATTCCAAAAGCGATCATGAAAATACGTGCTATAGTTCGAAGACATGAATGCGCATCAAGAAACGTGCACCAAAACACTTGCTAGAAAAGATACGCACATAAGTAACAGTACAAATGCATGCACAAAAGTACTCACGCAAAAGTGCATTCGCAAAAAGGATCATGAAAACACAAACTACATTCCTATGAGATTAATACAAATACACAAATATGCACTAACACACTCGCTCAACTGGACATGCGCAAACGTACATGTAAAAAATCATGCGCAAAAGTGCATTCACAACAACATTCTTAAAAACACGAACTACAACACTAAGACTTTAATACGCATAACCAAACAACACCAAAAACACGAGATACAAAACATACAGTGTAGTGTAGAAATAACACTCTACGTTTACGTTTACGTGGATTTTTTTTTGGATTAATTTATATTTCTGTTTTAATTGGTGGATTTAGTATCTTATAGGTACAAATCGACAATTAGGTGTCCATGAAGCAAAAATGATCAAAGAGAAAGAAAAGAGTTGCAATTAGGAAAATAAAATCAAATTAGAAGAGAGGATCCGTCAACATCTTCGGTAGTGGCCACGAAGTCGAGCATAACTTTCACATCCGGACTCCAAATCAACTCGTGCCAGTGGCATTAGAAAGCTATTTCAGCTGGCTACAATTCCTGTCTAACGTCAAATTTCCAAATTCGGACTCGAACATGGTCAAAATTGGATTCCAAAAGCGATCATGAAAATACGTACTACAGTTCGAGGACATGAATGCGCATCAAGAAACATGCACAAAAACACTCGCTAGATAAGATACGTAAATAACTAAAAGTACAAAAGCATGCACAAAAGTACTCACGCAAAAGTGCATTCGCAAAAAGGATCATGAAAACACAAACTACAGTCCTAGGACATGAATACTAATCAACAAACATGAACAAACACACTCGCTCAAATGGACATGCACAAACGTACGTGTAAAAAAACATGCGCATGACTCAATTCGAAACTACTTTCTTAAAAACACGAACTACAACACTAGGACTTTAATACGGATAACCAAACAACAGCAAAAACATTAGATACAAAAGATACAGTGCAGCGTAGAAATAACACTATACGTTTACGTTTACGTGGATTTTTTTTGGACTAATTTATATTTCTATTTTAATTGGTTAATTTAGTATGTTATAGGTACAAATCAAAAATAAGGTGTCCATGAAGCAAAAATGATCAAAGAGTAAGAAATGAGTTGCAATTAAGAAAATAAAATCAAATTAGAAGAGAGGATCCCTCAACAACTTTGGTGGTGTCCACGAAGTCGAGCATAACTTTCTCATCCGGACTCCAAATCAACAGGTTTCGGCGGCATTCAAAAGCTATTTCAGCTGGCTAAAAGTCTTGTCTTACGTCAAATTTCAAAATTCGAACTCAAACATGGTCAAAATTGAATTCCAAATGCGATCATGAAAATATGTACTACAGTTCGAGGACATGAATGCGCATCAAGAAACATGCACAAAAACAATCGCTAGAAAAGATACTCACATAACTAAAAGTAAAAAAGCATGCACAAAAGTACTCACGCAAAAGTGCATTCGCAAAATGGATCATGAGAACACAATCTACAATCCTAGGAAATTAATACAAATCAATAAACATGCACAAACACACTCGCTCAAATGGACATGCACAAACGTACATGTAGAAAAACATGCGCAAAAGTGCATTCGCAACAACGTTCTTAAAAACGTTACAACAATTAGACTTTAATACGCATAACCAAACAACAACAAAAACACTAGATACAAAAGATAAAGTGGAGTGTAGAAATAACACTCTACGTTAACATTTACGTGGATTTTTTTTTGGATTAATTTATATTTCTGTTTTAATTGGAAGATTTAGTATCTTATAGGTACAAATCAAAAACTCGGTGTCTAGGAAGCAATAATGATCAAAGAGTAACAAAAGAGCTGCAATAAGGAAAATAAAATAAAATTAGAAGAGAGGATCCCTCAACATCTATGGTAGTGTCCACGAAGTCGAGCATAACTTTCACATCTGAACTCCGAATCAACTGGTTCCGGCGACCTTAGAAAGCTATTTTAGCTGGCTACAATTCATGTCTAACGTCAAATTTCCAAATTCGAACTCGAACATGGTAAAAATTTGATTCCAAAAGCGATCATGAAAATCCGTACTACAGTTCGAGGAAAAGAATGCGCATCAAGAAACATGCACAAAAACACTCGCTAGAAAAGCTACGCACATAACTAAAAGTACAAATGCATGCACAAAAGAACTCACGCAGAAGTGCATTCGCAAAAAGGATCATGAAAACACAAACTACAGTCCTAGGACATGAATACTAATCAACAAACATGAACAAACACACTCGCTCAAATGGACATGCACAAACGTACGTGTAAAAAAACATGCGCATGACTGCATTCGAAACAACTTTCTCAAAAACACGAACTACAACACTAGGACTTTAATACGGATAACCAAACAACAGCAAAAACATTAGATACAAAAGATACAGTGCAGCGTAGAAATAACACTATACGTTTACGTTTACGTGGATTTTTTTTGGACTAATTTATATTTCTATTTTAATTGGTTAATTTAGTATGTTATAGGTACAAATCGAAAATAAGGTGTCCATGAAGCAAAAATGATCAAAGAGTAAGAAAAGAGTTGCAATTAGGAAAATAAAATCAAATTAGAAGAGAGGATCCCTCAACATCTTGGGTAGTGTCCACGCAGTTGAGCATAACTTTCTCATCCGAACTCCAAATCAACTCGTTCCGGCGGCATTAGAAAGCTATTTAAGCTCGCTACAATTCCTGTCTAATGTCAAATTTCTAAATTCAGACTCGAACATGGTCAAAATTCGATTCCAAAAGCGATCATGAAAATACGTACTACAGTTCGAGGACATGAATATGCATCAAGAAACATGCACAAAAACACTCGCTAGAAAAGATACGCAAATAACTAAAAGTACAAAAGCATGCACAAAAGTACTCACGCAAAAGTGCATTCGCAAAAACGATCATGAAAACACAAATTACAATTCTAGGACATTAATACAAATCAACAAACATGCATAAACACACTCGCTCAAATGGACATGCACGTACGTACATGTAAAAAAACATGCGCAAAAGTGCATTCGCAACAACGTTCTTAAAAATACGAACTAAACACTAGGACTTTAATACGCATAGCCAAACAACAGCAAAAACACTAGATATAAAAGATACAGTGGAGTGTAGAAATAACAATCAACGTTTACGTTTACGTGGATTTTTTTTTGGATTAATTTACATTTCTGTTTTAATTGGTGGATTTAGTATCTTTTAGGTACAAATCGATAATCAGGTGTCCATGAAGCAAAAATGATCAAAGAGTAAGAAAAGAGTTGCAATTAAGAAAATAAAATCAAATTAGAAGAGAGGATCCCTCAACAACTTTGGTGGTGTCCACGAAGTCGAGCATAACTTTCTCATCCGGACTCCAAATCAACAGGTTTCGGCGGCATTCAAAAGCTATTTCAGCTGGCTAAAAGTCTTGTCTTACGTCAAATTTCAAAATTCGAACTCAAACATGGTCAAAATTGAATTCCAAATGCGATCATGAAAATATGTACTACAGTTCGAGGACATGAATGCGCATCAAGAAACATGCCCAAAAACAATCGCTAGAAAAGATACTCACATAACTAAAAGTAAAAAAGCATGCACAAAAGTACTCACGCAAAAGTGCATTCGCAAAATGGATCATGAGAACACAAACTACAATCATAGGAAATTAATACAAATCAATAAACATGCACAAACACACTCGCTTAAATGGACATGCACAAACGTACATGTAGAAAACATGCGCAAAAGTGCATTCGCAACAACGTTCTTAAAAACGTTACAACAATTAGACTTTAATACGCATAACCAAACAACAACAAAAACACTAGATACACAAGATAAAGTGGAGTGTAGAAATAACACTCTACGTTTACATTTACGTGGATTTTTTTTTGGATTAATTTATATTTCTGTTTTAATTGGAAGATTTAGTATCTTATAGGTACAAATCAAAAACTCGGTGTCTAGGAAGCAATAATGATCAAAGAGTAACAAAAGAGTTGCAATAAGGAAAATAAAATAAAATTAGAAGAGAGGATCCCTCAACATCTATGGTAGTGTCCACGAAGTCGAGCATAACTTTCACATCTGAACTCCGAATCAACTGGTTCCGGCGACCTTAGAAAGCTATTTTAGCTGGCTACAACTCATGTCTAACGTCAAATTTCCAAATTCGAACTCGAACATGGTAAAAATTTGATTCCAAAAGCGATCATGAAAATCCGTACTACAGTTCGAGGAAATGAATGCGCATCAAGAAACATGCACAAAAACACTCGCTAGAAAAGCTACGCACATAACTAAAAGTACAAATGCATGCACAAAAGAACTCACGCAGAAGTGCATTCGCAAAAAGGATCATGAAAACACAAACTACAGTCCTAGGACATTAATACTAATAAAAAACATGAACAAACACCGTCGCTCAAATGGACATGCACAAACGTACGTGTATAAAAACATGCGCATGACTGCATTCGCAACAACTTTTTTTAAACGCGAACTATAACTGTAGGACTTTAATACAGATAACCAAACAATAGCAAAAACACTAAATATAAAAGATACAGTGCAACGTAGAAATAACACTATACGTTTACGTTTACGTGGATTTTTTTTGGATTAATTTATATTTCTATTTTAATTGGTTGATTTAGTATCTTATAGGTACAAATCGAAAATAAGGTGTCCATGAAGCAAAAATGATCAAAGAGTAAGAAAATAGTTGCAATTAGGAAAATAAAATCAAATTAGAAGAGAGGATCCCTCGACATCTTTGGTAGTGTCCACGCAGTCGAGCATAACTTTCTCATCCGAACTCCAAATCAACTCGTTCCGGCAGCATTAGAAAGCTATTTGAGCTCGCTACAATTTTTGTCTAACGTCAAATTTCCAAATTCAGAGTCGAATATGGTCAAAATTGGATTCCAAAAGCGATGATGAAAATACGTACTACAGTTCGAGGACATGAATATGCATCAAGAAACATGCACAAAAACACTCGCTAGAAAAGATACGCAAATAACGAAAAGTACAAAAGCATGCACAAAAGTACTCACGCAAAAGTGCATTCCAAAAAGGATCATGAAAACACAAATTACAATTCTAGGACATTAATACAAATCAACAAACATGCACAAACACACTCGCTCAAATGGACATGCACATACGTACATGTAAAAAATCATGCGCAAAAGTGCATTCGCAACAACGTTCTTAAAAACACGAACTAAACACTAGGACTTTAATACGCATAGCCTAACAACAACAAAAACACTAGATATAAAAGATACAGTGGAGTGTAGAAATAACAATCAACGTTTACGTTTACGTGGATTTTTTTTTTGGATTAATTTACATTTCTGTTTTAATTGGTGGATTTAGTATCTTTTAGGTACAAATCGATAATAAGGTGTCCATGAAGCAAAAATGATCAAAGAGTAAGAAAAGAGTTGCAATTAAGAAAATAAAATCAAATTAGAAGAGACGATCCCTTAACATCTTTGGTGGTGTCCACGAAGTCGAGCATAACTTTCTCATCCGGACTCCAAATCAACAGGTTTCGGCGGAATTCAAAAGCTATTTCAGCTGGCTACAAGTCTTGTCTTACATCAAATTTCAAATTTCGAACTCAAACATGGTCAAAATTGAATTCCAAATGCGATCATGAAAATACGTACTACAGTTCGAGGACATGAATGCGCATCAAGAAACATGCACAAAAACAATCGCTAGAAAAGATACTCACATAACTAAAAGTAATAAAACATGCACAAAAGTACTCACGCAAAAGTGCATTCGCAAAATGGATCATGAGAACACAAACTACAATCCTAGGAAATTAATACAAATCAACAAACTTGCACAAACACACTAGCTCAAATGGACATGCACAAACGTACATGTAGAAAAACATGCGCAAAAGTTCATTCGCAACAACGTTCTTAAAAACATTACAACACTAGGACATTAATACGCATAACCAAACAACAACAAAAACACTAGATACAAAAGAAAAAGTGGAGTGTAGAAATAACACTCTACGTTTACATTTACGTGGATTTTTTTTGGATTAATTTATATTTCTGTTTTAATTGGAAGATTTAGTATCTTATAGGTACAAATCAAAAATTAGGTGTCTTGGAAGCGAAAATGATCAAAGAGTCACAAAAGAGTTGCAATTAGGAAAATAAAATAAAATTAGAAGAGAGGATCCCTCAACATCTTTGGTAGTATCCACGAAGTCGAGCATAACTTTCTCATCTGGACTCCGAATCAACTGGTTCCGGCGGCATTAGAAAGCTATTTCAGCTGGCTATTTCCATATTCGAACTCGAACATGTTAAAAATTGGATTCCAAAAGCGATCATGAAATTCCGTACTACAGTTCGAGGAAATGAATGCGCATCAAGAAACATGCACAAAACACTCGCTAGAAAAGATACGCACATAACTAAAAGTACAAATGCATGCACAAAAGTACTCACGCAAAAGTGCATTCGCAAAATGGATCATGAAAACAGAAACTACAATCCTAGGACTTAAATACTTACATGTAAAAAAAACATGCGCATGACTGCATTCGCAACAACTTTCTTAAAAACACGAACTACAACACTAGGACTTAAATACGCATAACCAAACAACAGCAAAAACACTAGATACAAAAGATACAGTGGTGTGTAGAAATAACACTCTACGTTAACGTTTACGTTGATTTTTTTTTGGATTAATTTATATTTCTGTTTTCATTGGTGGATTTAGTATGTTATATGTACAAATCGAAAATTAGGTGTCCATGAAGCAAAAATGATCAAAGAGTAAGAAAAGAGTTGCAATTAGGAAAATAAAATCAAATTAGAAGAGAGCATCCCTACACATCTTTGGTAGTGTCCACAAAGTCGAGCATAACTTTCTCATTCGGACTCCAAATAAACTGGTTCTGGTGGCATTTGAAAGCTATTTCAGTTGGCTACAATTCTTGTCAAATGTCGAATTTCCAAATTCGGACTCGAATGTGGTCAAAATTAGATTCCAAAAGTGATCACGAAAATACGTACTACAGTTCGAGGACATGAATGCGCATCAAGAAACATGCACAAAAACACTCACTAGAAAAGATAGGCACATAAGTAAAATTACAAAAGCATGCACACAAGTATTCACTTAGAAGTGCATTCGTAAAAAGGATCATGAAAACACAAACTACAATCCTAGGACATTAATACAAATCAACAAACATGCACAAACACACTAGCTCAAATGGACATGCACAAACGTACATGTAGAAAAACATACGCAACAGTGCATTCGCAACAACGTTCTTTAAAACATTACAACACTAGGACTTTAATACGCATAACTAAACAACAACAAAAACACTAGATACAAAAGATATAGTGGAGTGTGGAAATAACACTCTACGTTTACGTTTACGTGGATTTTATTTGGATTAATTTATATTTATGTTTTAATTATTGGATTTAGTATCTTATAGGTACAAATGGAAAATTAGGTGTCCTTGAAGCAAAAATGATAAAAGAGTAAGAAAAGAGTGTCAATTAGGAAAATAAAATCAAATTAGAAGAGAGGATCCCTCAACATCTTTGGTAGTGTCCACGAAGTCGAGTATAACTTTCTCATCCAGACTCCAAATCAACTGGTTCCGGGAACATTATAAAGCTATTTCAGCTGGCTACAATTCCTATCTAACGTCAAATTTCCAAATTCGGACTCGATAATGGTCAAAATATGATTCCAAAAGCGATCACGAAAATACGTCCTACAATTCGAGGACATGAATGCGCATCAAGAAACATGCACAAAAAGACTCGCTAGAAAACATACGCACATAAGTAAAAGTACAAAAGCATGCAGAAAAGTACTCACGCAAAAGTGCATTCGCAAAAAGGATCATGAAAACACAAACTACAATCCTAGGACATTATTGCAAATCAACAAACATGCACAAACATACTTGCTCAAATGTACATGTAGAAAAACATGCGGGAAAGTGCATTCGTAACAACGTTCTTAAAAACATTAAACACTAGGACTTTAATACGCATAACCAAACAACAACAAAAACACTAGATACAAAAGATACAGTGGAGTGTAGAAATAACACTCTACGTTTACGTTTACGTGGATTTTTTTTTGATTAATTTATATTTCTGTTTTAATTGGTGGATTTAGTATCTTATAGGTATAAATCGAAAAATAGGGGTCCACGAAGCAAGAATTATCAAAGAGTAACAAAAGAGTTGCAACTAGGAAAATACAATAAAATTAGAAGAGTGGATCTCTAAACATCTTTGCTAGTGTCCACGAAGTCGAGCATAACATTCCCATCCGGACTCCAAATCAACTGGTTCCGACGGCATTAGGACGCTATTTCAGCTGGCTACAATTCCTCAAATTTCCATATTCGGACTATAGTTCGAGGACATGAATGCGCATCAAGAAACATGCACAAAAACACTCTCTAGAAACGATACGCACATAAGTAAAAGTACAAAAGCATGGACAAAAGTATTGATGCAAAAGTGCATTCGCTAAAAGGTTCATGAAAACACAAACTACAATCCTAGGACATTAATACAAATCAACAAACATGCACAAACACACTCGCTCAAATGGACATGCAGAGACGTACATGTAGAAAAACATACGCAAAAGTGCATTTGCAACAACGTTCTTAAAAACATTACAACACTAGGACTTTAATACGCATAACCAAACAACAACAAAAACACTAGATACAATGGAGTGTAGAAATAACACTCTACGTTTACATTTACGTGGATTTTTTTTGGATTAATTTATATTTCTGTTTTAATTGGTGGATTTAGTATCTTGTATGTACAAATCGAAAATAATGTGTCCGGGAAGCAAAAATGATCAAAGAGTAACAAAAGAGTTGCAATTAGGAAAATAAAATAAAATTAGAAGACACGATCCCTCAACATCTTTGGTAGTGTCCACGAAGTCGAGCATAACTTTCTCATCCGGACTCCAAATCAACTGGTTGCGGCAGCATTATAAAGCTATTTCAGCTGCCTACAATTCCTGTCTAACGTCAAATTTCCAAATTCGGACTCGAACATGGTCAAAATTGGATTCCAAAAGCGATCACGAAAATATGTACTACAGTTCGAGGACATGAATTCGCATCAAGATACGCACATAAGTAAAAGTACAAAAGCATGCGAAAAAGTACTCCCGCAAAAGTGCATTCGCAAAAAGGATCATGAAAACACAAACTACAATCGTAGGACATTAATGCAAATCAACAAACAAGCACAAACACACTCGCTCAAATGAACATGCACAAACGTACATGTAGAAAAACATGCGCAAAAGTGCATTCGCAACAACGTTCTTAAAAACATTACAACACTAGGACTTTAATACGCATAACCAAACAACAGCAAAAACACTATATACAAAATATCCAGTGGAGTGTAGAAATAACACTCTACGTTTACGTTTACGTGAATTTTTTTTTGGATTAATTTATATTTCTGTTTTAATTGGTGGATTTAGTATCTTATAGGTACAAATCGAAATTAGGTGTCCAGGAATAAAAAATGATCAAAGAGTAACAAAAGTGTTGCAATTAGGAAAATAAAATAAAATTAGAAGAGAGGATCCCTCGACATCTTTGGTAGTGTCCACAAATTCGAGCATAACTTTCTCATCCGGACTCCAAATCAACTAGTTCCGGCGGCATTAGGAAGCTATTTCAGCTAGCTTTAATTCCTCAAATTTTCAAATTCGGACTCGAACATGGTCAAAACTGGATTCCAAAAGCGATCACGAAAATACGTACTACTGTTCAAGGACATGAATGCGCATCAAGAAACATGTACAAAAACACTCGCTAGAAAAGATACGCACATAAGTAATAGTACAAAAGCATGCACAAAAGTACGGGCGCAAAAGTGCATTCGCAAAAAGGATCATGAAAACACAAACTACAATTCTAGGAAATTAATACAAATCAACAAACATGCACAAACACACTCGCTCAAATGGACATGCACAAACGTACATGTAGAAAAACATACGCAAAAGTGCATTCGCAACAATGTTCTTAAAAACATTACAACACTAGACTTTAATACGCATAACCAAACAACAGCAAAAACACTAGATACAAAAGATACACTGGAGTGTAGAAATAACACTCTACGTTTACGTTTACTTCGATGTTTTCCGGATTAATTTATATTTATGTTTTAATTGGTGGATTTAGTATCTTATAGGTACAAATCGAAAATTAGGTGTCCATGAAGCAAAAATGATCAAAGAGTAAGAAAACAGTTGCAATTAGGAAAATAAAATCAAATTAGAAAAGAGCATCCCTACACATCTTTGGTAGTGTCCACGAAGTCGAGCATAACTTTCTCATCCAGACTCCAAATCAAATTGTTCTGACGGCATTAGAAAGCAACTCAGCTGGCTACAATTCTTGTCTTACGTCAAATTTCCAAATTCGAACTCGAATATGGTCAAAATTGGAGGACATGAATGCGCATCTAGAAACATGCACAAAAACAATCGCTAGAAAAGATACGCACATAAGTAAAAGTACAAAAGCATGCACAAAAGCACTCACGCAGCAGTGCATTCGCAAAAAGGATCATAAAAACACAAACTACAATCCTAGGACATTAGTACAAGTCAAACAACATGCAAAAACACACTCGCTCAAATGGACATGCACAAACGTACATGTAGAAAAACATGCGCAAAAGTGCATTTGCAACAACGTTCTTAAAAACATTACAACACTAGGACCTTAATACGCATAACCAAACAACAGCAAAAACACAATATACAAAAGATACAGTGGAGTGTAGAAATAACACTCTACGTTTACGTTTACGTGGATTTTATTTGGATTAATTTATATTTCTGTTTTAATTGGTGGATATAGTATCTTGTAGGTACAAATCGAAAATAAGGTGTCAAACAAGTTAAAATGATCAAAGAGTAACAAAAGAGTTGCAATTAGGAAAATAAAATTAAATTAGAAGAGTGGATCCCTCAACATCTTTGCTAGTGTCCACGAAGTCGAGCATAACTTTCTCATTCGGACTCCAAATCAACTGGTTCTGGCAGCATTATAAAGCTATTGCAGCTGGCTAGAATTTATGTCTAGCGTCAAATTTCCAAATTCAGACTCGAACATGGTCAAAATTGGATTCCAAAAGCGATCACGAAATAACGTACCACAGTTCGAGGACATGGATGCGCATCAAGAAACATGCACAAAAACACTCGCTAGAAAAGATACGCACATAAGTAAAAATACAAAAGCATGCAAAAAAGTACTCACGCAAAAGTGCATTCGCAAAAAGGATCATGAAAACACAAACTACAATCCTAGGACATTAATGCAAGTCAACAAACATGAACAAACACACTCGCTCAAATGGACATGCACAAATGTACATGTAGAAAAACATGCGCAAAAGTGCATTCGCAACAACGTTCTTCAAACATTACAACACTAGGACTTTAATATGCATAACCAAACAACAGCAAAAACACTTGATACAAAAGATACAGTGGAGTGTAGAAATAACACTCTACGTTCACGTTTATGTGGATTTTTTTTGGACTAATTTATATTTCTGTTTTAATTAGTGGATATAGTATCTTATAGGTACTAATCGAAATAAGGTGTCCAGGAAGAAAAAATGAGCAAAGAGTAACAAAAGTGTTGCAATTAGGAAAATAAAATAAAATTAGAAGAGAGGATCCCTCGACATCTTTGGTAGTGTCCACAAAGTCGAGCATAACTTTCTCATCCGGACTCCAAATCAACAGGTTTCGGCGGCATTAGAAAGATATTTCAGCTGGCTACAATTCCTATCTAACGTCAAATTTCCGAATCCGGACTCGAACATGGTCAAAATTGGATTCCAAAAGCGATCATGAAAATACGTGTTGCAGTTCGAGGACATGAATGCGCATCAAGAAACGTGCACAAAAACACTCGCTAGAAATAATACGCACATAAGTAAAAGTACAAAAGCATGCAAAAAAATACTCACGCAAAAGTGCATTCGTAAAAAGGATCATCAAAACACAAACTACAATCCTAGGACATTAATGCAAATCAACAAACATGCACAAACACACTCGCTCAAATGCTCATGCACAAACGTACATGTAAAAAAACTGTTGGGTTTCGGGCACGTGTACGCAGCGGAAAACAAAAATTTTATGCGATTTAAACGAGTTTAAAACATATAAGCACATGCCCATTAAATGAAACCAATTAATTGCTTACCTTTGCGCTTCCAGCGAAATTAAAAACAACATACATTGCGTACCTTTGCGCTTCCAGCGAAATTAAAATAACAACATGCTTAATTACTTAATCGAAATTAAATCAATTAGCATGCTCGCGTTTAAATCAAATAATCATGCTCGCAATAATAAAACCAATTTCATGTAGACACATAAAATCATACAAGTTTCTTATTAAAACGATCATGCATATATTAATTTAAACGTAACCGAATCGAATGACAATAGATTCGAAACATTACCTCTTGAAGCGTGAGGTAGGCGCACTAAGCAAAGCTAGATTGCCACGGAAACCAATCCGTGCAATCCGGGGCAGCAACGGCAATGATCCAAGCTACGGCGGCGCGTGTGATTCACGTGCTGTCCTTGAAGCATCAATCGAACGAAGACTCGAGAAGATGGCCAGCTGCTCTTCCCACTCCTATTGATCCAACCTGTTTGCTGATCTGAAATTACAGCCTTGCTCCGACTTCAATATCTCCATCCTTATTTACTGGATGGACAATTCCTTCTGGAATATTGTATATTTATAATTCTTGAAGCTTCTGTCAAAATTTCACGTCCATCCGATCACCGGTTGATTTATGGCGAATTTTCTCGCTGGACAGCGCAGAAAATCCGAGAGCAGTTTTTCAGAATTGCCTTCTCGCATCCTCGATTCTTCAATCTTCCTCCTCTTGGATTTCACCTCGTATACTTCGATCTACTAAACACGTGGCACTAGACACGTAATAGTCAGAATAACGGAAGAAAAGAAAGAAGGAAAGGAATACCGAAAGAGATCGGCCAACGGGTGGCCGATTCCGGCGAATTTCCGGCGACGGCGCGGTGGTGGTGGCCGTGGGAGAGGGTGGCTGATCGAGAGAGGCAGCGGCTAGGGTTATGAACGTGTGTTCTCTTAGTTGTGTGTGTGCAAGACCTATAAATCAAGTATTTATATGTCTTGCATAAAACCCTAACGGGCTTAAGTTGGACCGGGCCCAACAGCTTAAGTTTGTTAGTTCTTTTACTTGCTCATCTCTCTCAATTCGATGATCGGAAAACTGTAACGATTACATTTTCGGAATCATTATAATTTCCTCGTCATTACGAGTGCCAACTCTCGATTTCCAACTTTCCAAAAGTGGAAACCCTAATTCAGTGCACTTTCTAAATTTGGAAACTTCCCGATTTAGAAGGTTCACTAATACTTTCGCCTATTCTTTTCCTTTTTCTTATTCTCATTCATAATTCCAAATTACGAATGTTGGACCCAATCATATTGACTTCCAATCATGCAAAGATAAACATATTTTACCTTTGACCGTTTATTCAAAGATCTCATGTGCACGAGCAGTGTGACCCTCGATGGTTCAGGTGTAAGCTAGCCGTGGGTCCACAACCCTTTGTGGTCAAAACTCGTCCCCTTAGAGTTACGATTAAGATGAAACTCGTTTCACCTTAATCACCCAACGAATCAAGATTGGCGTCTAGCAACTACGCGTCATGATTCCCTAGATACAAATGAAGTGCCTGCAAGAACCTTCAGATATAGTTAACGTACAGTACGGTCCCTTCGATACATATGTCCCGATCGAACTAGAGGCATTGGTTCATCGAGACCTCTTTATATGTTCGATGACGGTGCGATCGTTCCAAGTATTGTAATCGTCACGTGCATGACTTAGAGAATCGAATCCTCTAATCATCACTTAGTCAGCTCTGGCCAGAGACTTAGAATGATTACAAACTATCAGAACACACAGGACATCTAAGACTATTCTAGCGATCGAATCCCCGACTACAATGCACAGACCTCCCACTAGATTTCGGATTGCACGAACACTGACCCTTGGGATGGTCCTCGGTGGAACTCAGAGACAGGTCACGATACAGTTGGTCCTCTAGTGAAGTCACGGTGATGTCTAGGTCATAAGGACTAATGGTGTACAACTATACCATAGATATCTCTACTCGATTATTGGGAACCACTTAGAGATTTCTAGGGTGAGGGAGTTCAGTGAACTCGTCAACTTACGAGCACCCACTTATGCATGCCGATATCACAATACCATTTACTGATGAGATGCAGTACACATACACTAAGTGCTAGTCTTCTAATGGGAAAGGCCGATATCCTCATTGGTGGCGTAACCCTTCGACTAGGAACACATTTAACAGTTATAATACTTAAGTAAATATCTCACGATCCTAACGATCAATTACTAGTACTTGTAATAAGTGTAAGGACTATATCTACGCTTGTGACAAAGGGACAAAGATATAGAATGCCAAGGTGTTTTATCATTAATACGAATAAAGGTTCGTTTATTACCATAATAAATACGAAAGACCACAGCCACAAGTTGGCTTGTTGGTCACCTACTCTAACAAAAACATGCGCAAAAGTGCATTCGCAACGACGTTCTTAAAAACATTACAACACTAGGACTTTAATCCGCATAACCAAACAACAGCAAAGACACTAAATACAAAAGATACAGTGGAGTGTAGAAATAACACTCTACGTTTACGTTTACGTGGATTTTTTTTGGATTAATTTATATTTCTGTTTTAATTGGTGGATTTAGTATCTTATGGGTACAAATCGAAATTAGGTGTCCAAGAAGCAAAAATGATCAAAGAGTAACAAAAGAGTTGCAATTAGGAAAATAAAGTAAAATTAGAAGAGAGGATCCCTCGACAACTTTGGTAGTGTCCACGATGTCGAGCATAACTTTCTTATCCGGACTCCAAATCAACTGGTTTCGGCGGCATTAGGAAGCTATTTCAGCTGGCTACAATTCCTCAAATTTCCAAATTCGGACTCGAACATGGTCAAAATTGGATTCCAAAAGCGATCACGAAAATACGTACTACAGTTCGAGGACATGAATGCGCATCAAGAAACATGCACAAAAACACTAGCTAAAAAAGATACGGACTTAAGTAAAAGTACAAAAGCATGCACAAAAGTACTGATGCAAAAGTGCAAACGCAAAAAGGATCATGAAAACACAAACTACAATCCTAGGACATTAATACAAATCAACAAACATGCACAAACACACTCGCTCAAATGGACATGCACAAACGTACATGTAGAAAAACATACGCAAAAGTGCATTCGCAACAACGTTCTTAAAAACATTACAACACTAGGACTTTAATACGCATAACCAAACAATGGCAAAAACACTAGATACAATGGAGTGTATAAATAACACTCTACGTTTACATTAGCGTGGATTTTTTTGGATTAATTTATATTTCTGTTTTAATTGGTGGATTTAGTATCTTATAGGTACAAATCGAAAATAAGGTGTCTGGGAAGCAAAAATTGTCAAAGAGTAACCAAGGAGTTGCAATTAGGAAAGTAAAATAAAATTAGAAGAGAGGATCCCTCAACATCTTTGGTAGTGTCCACGAATTCGAGCATAACTTTGTCATCTAGACTCCAAATCAACTGGTTTCGGCGGCATTAGAAAGCTATTTCAGCAAGCTACAATTCCTGTCTAATGTCAAATTTCCAAATTCGGACTCGAACATGGTCAAAATTGGATTCCAAAAGCGATCACGAAAATACGTACTACAGTTCGAGGACATGAATGCGCATCAAGAAACATGCACAAAAACACTCGCTAGAAAAGATACGCACATAAGTAAAAGTACAAAAGCATGCGTAAAAGTACTCACACAAAAGTGCATTCGCAAAAAGGATCATGAAAACACAAACTACATATAGCACCCCCCTTCTATACGGGCGATAAATCGAATCGGTTTATCGGAAATTCTCATTAAACTGGCGGAAGCAAAGGATCACTTCGGAATTTTGAAAACTTTCTTTAGGTTACTTTAAAGGTTTCGGAAACAAGTTTCGAGAGGACGTTTATCGTTCGAGTGCTACACTATCAACTATCGATTTTTTTTTGTTCGAAAAGAAATCAGAGTTTTGGAAAGGTTATTTTGGTGAATAATTCGGAAATCACTAACGGAGGCATGAAAATAGCAAATTACGAAACCTACTATATAATAATAGGGGTTAAGTACGATCCATATAGATATCGAGTTTAAAAGATACGAAAAGGGAGTATATGGATTTAATATTACATCACCAAAAGAAAATAACCAAAAGTCTCTAGCATCGTTCATAGGTCCTCGTACGTCTTCCACAATCCCGGGCAAGACCTCGATCCGCTACTCGACCCATCCCGGTTGAGGATTACAAGCGCTACTACCTGCAATTAAAAGGCATCTATATGAGCTATAAAGCTCAGTAAGAAATCCGATGAATATCGAACTTTGAAAAATACGTTATACATAATAAATAATATTATATACCCATTCTTACCCACGTTCCGTACCACAACACAAGGCAAATGGACAAATCACATGACTCACGAAAACACATTATCCAAGAAAAATCACGTACTTGTGCAAAATGACTAAAATCCCCTTTTTATGAAAATCGCGAAAAAAAAACACATTTTTTTTTTATCGGATCTGTGAAAGATTAATTTCTGAACCCGACTAATAAACCTGTTACGAGCCTGTTTTCACTAAGTGGAATCAAACCACAACACACATCATCCTAGTTGGATACCGTCCCACTATATCCGAGTTGTTTATTACCCGATATTCCATTAATCTTTCAATTTAAAAACCTTTTTATGCAACTTTTAGAAATTATGCTTATGACCCACACATAAACATCACAAATATCAATCAAGTGCCACACAATCACACCAACATCACAATTTACCACATAATTATAATTTGGGCAAAAATCCCCAAATTCTCACACATAAATACACAACCACACACGGCACACACCACATGCACAATCAGCACACACACACTCACACATATTCATCACACACACATGCAACCACACATTAAAACATCACCATTCAATATGAAGCCATGCTTGTAAAGCAAGTACCACTTTTCCACTTTTTATTTAATGAACTTATTACCACACTTAGGTAATAATCCATTCCCATATATTCCAACACTAGTAACCACATCCATGCAGCCATTTAAAGGTATAAAACTCAAATCTCATCACTCATAGTTATTGAAGTAAAGACATGAAAGTAAAGGCACAAAACATAATAAATGACATGTAAAATGTCTTAATTTCGAAATAATAGCAAACTAATTCCAAAAATTCCCATATTAAATCCTAGAATTCCTAACTGAACCAAATTCCAGTTTCTGAAATTATTTTTAATTTTCACAAATTTTCGAATTTTCTTGAAATAAAAAACTAGAAAATCCCCTTTTTATTTAAAAAAATCAAAAACTCTAATATAACCTTAATTACTTTAAAAACTTTTTAAAGAAAACTTTTCTCCACTTAATACTTGCTGGAAAAACATATTCAAACTTTAGAAATGAGAGATTTTTCGGAAATTGCAGTTTTGACCCAAAAGTTTCAAGATTTACACATGCAACCACACTAAAAGTTCAAAATCCACTTTTTCATGAAAACCCTAACAAATCTGAAATTTTACTTTATTGCTGCAGAAAATGAAGTTGAAAAGTCACTTTATGCAGAAATTTCTAAAATTACATATTTTACCCCAAAAATCCTTAGATCTACACATGCAAGATCACTAGAGGTTAAAAATCACTTTTCTTTGCAAAACGTCCTTAAATCAGAAATTTTTGTTCAATAAATGCTGGAAAATAGTTTTGAAGACACATTTAGGACTGACTTCTCAAAAATTGCAGATTCGGCCCAAAACTTTTGAAGATCTACACATGCAACCCCATAAAAGTTAAAAATCATTTTTTCTTGAAAACCCCTTTTTGAAATCTAAAATTTTTAATGCTTTTGGCCAATAAAAGTTGTATCTACCCACTACCAACATAGATGATGCATGCAAGAGCAAGAATTTAACAAGAAACATTTCTTTTCCATTTTTCCCCCAAAAAGCCCTAAATTTTCGAAATCACTCCCAATCTTTGAGAAATTTTTTTGAAAACCATTTCAATACTATTGATGCCATTTAATTGCAGCAAGAAATCGGAATTTCTTACCTTAAAGTCGAAGAAAGAAAATAGCCGAAGGAAGAGAGGCTTTCAAGCACCGAAGTCCAACCAAGCTACCTTGATTGTGAATGAAATGGTGTGAGCTTCAAGGAGAGATGAGTTGTGATCTCCCGAAAGGAGGCAAGTGGTTTTGATAGTGTTCTTGGAGTAATTTATAGCAAGTGTTAAATAAGGAACATTCATCTTATTTTGTGAATTTCTATTAAAAATAGGAGGTGAGGTGGAGAGAGTAGAGGCCGATGGTGGTGGTGATTTGTTTCGGTGGGGAAGGGAGAGGAAGACAAGTAATTTGACTAGGTGTTGAAACAAGAAAGAGGAAGGGTGGCTCTTCATCTTTCTAAGTAGGGTGGAGTGTAGGATTAGTGAAAATGATTAGCATTTTGCCAAGTGTAAATGCATGCCCAATTAATCATAATTTATTACTTAAATTAAATCCAACTTGCATGACAACACACACACATCTCGGATATACACACACACACATATAACTATATCATATATGTAAATATACTCCATAATGCAAGTATTAGCCCATATGTATGTGTACATGTGCATGCATGTATGTACGTGTGTATATATATATATATATATATATATATATATATATATATATATATATATATATATATATATATATATATATATATATATATATATATATATATATATATATATATATATATATATATGTAATCCACATAATTCACCAAATTTCAAATATATAAAAATAATGTACCAAATAAATAAGATATGCAATTATGCACATAAGTCACGTAATTCACCAATTTCCTAAAATTTCAATCTACGAAAATTCGACTCATATAAATTACACATATACTAACACAGGTAATCATTCACGTAAGTCACATAATTAAATTCACGTACTGCATATAATTAATATCAAGCAATAATATTTCCTAACGGTTCTCGAGTTAGAAATATTAGTCTCGGGTTTTAGGGTTTTCGGGCTTTGGAAAATTGGGTTGTTACACTACAATCCTAGGAAATTAATACGAATCAACAAAAATACACAAACACACTCGCTCAAATGGACATGCACAAACGTACATGTAGAAAAACATGCGCAAAAGTGCATTCGCAACAACGTTCTTAAAAACAGTACAACACTAGGACTTTAATACGCATAAGCAAACAACAGCAAAAACACTAGATACAAAAGATACATACCGTGGAGTGTAGAAATAACACTCTACGCTTACGTTTACGTGGATTTTTTTTTTTGATTAATTTATATTTCTGTTTTAATTGGTGGATTTAGTATCTTATAGGTACAAATTGATAATTAGGTGTCCACGAACCAAAAATGACCAAAGAGTAAGAAAAGAGTTGCAATTAGGAAAATAAAATCATATTAGAAGAGAGGAGCCCTCAACATCTTTGGTTGTGTCCACGAAGTCGAGCATAACGTTCTCATCCGGACTCCAAATCAACTGTTCTTGTGACATTAGAAAGCTATTTCAGCTAGCTACAATTCCTGTCTAACGTCAAATTTGCAAATTCGGGCTTGAACATGGTCAAAATTGGATTCCAAAAGCTATCATAAAAATACATGCTACAGTTAGAGGACATGAATGCGCATAAGGAAACGTGCACAAGAACACTAGCTAGAAAAGATACGCCCATAATGAAAAGTACAAAAGCATGCTCAAAAGTACTAACGCAAAGGCGCATTCGCAAAAAGGATCATGAAAACACAAACTACAATCCTAGGACATTAATACAAATCAACAAGCATGCACAAACACACTCGCTCAACTGGAAATGCACAAACGTACATGTAAAAAAACATGCGCAAAAGTGCATTCGGAACAACGATTTTACTAACACGAACTACAATATTAGGACTTTAATACGCATAACCAGACAACCAGCAAAAACACTAGATACAAATATAAAGTGGACTTTAGAAATAACACTCTACGTTTACGTTTACGTGGATTTTTTTTTGGATTAATTTATATTTCTGTTTTAATTGGTGGATTTAGTATCTTATAGGTACAAATCGATAGTTAGGTGTCCACGAACCAAAAATGATCAAAGAGTAAGAAAGAGTTGCAATTAGGAAAATAAAATTAAATCAGAAGAGAGGATCCCTAGACATCTTCGGTAGTGTCCACAAAGTCGAGCATAACTTTCGCATCCGATTCCAAATCAACTGGTTCCGGCGGCATTAGATAGCTATTTCAGCTAGGTACAATTCCTATCTAACGTCAAATTTTCGACTTCGGACTCGAACATGGTCAAAATTGGATTCCAAAAGCGATCATGAAAATACGTGCTACAGTTCGAGGACATGAATGCGCATCAAGAAACGTGCACAAAAACACTCGCTAGAAAAAATACGCACGTAAGTAACAGTTTAAAAGCATGCGCAAAATTACTCACGCAAAAGTGCAATCGCAAAATGGATCATGAAAACACAAACTACAATCCTAGGACATTAATACAAATCAACAAACATACACATACACACTCGCTCAAATGGACATGCACAAATGTACATGTAAAAAACCATGCGCAAAAGCGCATTCGCAACAACTTTCTTACATACACGAACTACAACACTAGGACTTTAATACGCATAACCAAACAAACAGCAAAAACACTAGATACAAAAGATACAGTGGAGTTTAGATATAACTCTCTAGGTTTACGTTTACGTGGATTTTTTTTTTTATTAATTAATATTTCTGTTTTAATTGGTGGATTTAGTATCTTATAGGTACAAATCGTTTATTAGGTGTCCATGAAGCAAAAATGATGAAAGAGTAAGAAAAGAGTTGCAATTACGAAAATAAAATCAAATTAGAAGATAGGATCCCTCAACATGTTTGGTAGTGTCCACGAAGTCGAGCATAACTTTCTCATCTGGACTCCAAATCAACTGGTTCCGGGGGCATGAATGCGCATCAAGAAATGTGCACCAAACTACTGACTCGAAATGATACGCGCATAAGTAAAAGTGCAACAGCATGCGTAAAAGTACTCACGCAAAAGTGCATTCGCAAAAAGGATTTTGAAAACACAAACTACAATCCTAGGACATTAATACAAATCAACAAATATGCACAAACACACTCGCTCAACTGGACATGCACAAACGTACATGTAAACAAACATGCGCAAAAGTGCATTCGCAACAACGTTCTTAAAAACACGAACTACAACACTAGGGCTTTAATACGCATAACCAAACCAACAGCAAAAACACTAGATACAAAAGATACAGTGGAGTTTTGAAATAACACTCTACGTTCACGTTTACGTGGATTTTTTTTTTGATTAATTTATATTTCTATTTTAATTGTTGGATTTAGTATCTTATATGTACAAATTGATAATTAGGAGTCCATGAAGCAAAAATGATCGAAGAGTATTTTAATTGATGGATTTAGTATCTTATAAAATCAAATTAGAAGACAGGATCCCTAAACATCTTCGTTAGTGTCCACGAATCAACCGGTTCTCGCGGCAATAGAAAGCTATTTCAGCTAGCTACATTTCTTGAATAACGTCAAAAATCCAAATTCGGACTCGAACATGGTCAAATTTGGATTCGAAAAGTGATCATGAAAATACGTGCTTCAGTTCGAGGACATGAATTCTCATCAAGAAACGTGCACAAAAACACTAGCTAGAAAAGATACGCACATAAGTAACAGTATAACAGCTTGCACAAAAGTAATCACGCAAAAGTGCATTCGCAAAAAGAATCATGAAAACACAAACTATAATCCTAGTACATTAATACAAATCAACAAATATGCACAAACACACTTGCTCAACTGGACATGCACAAACGTACATGTAAACAAACATGTGCAAAAGTACATTCGCAACAACGTTCTTAAAAACACGAACTACAACACTATGACTTTTATACGCATAACCAAACAACAGCTAGATACAAAAGATACAGTGGAGTTTAGAAATAACACTCTACGTTTATGT